>AYEL01063162.1:0-48722 GCA_000484575.1 Olivierus martensii
GGCGGCCGCGACCAGCAGGCCGAGCGCCCAGATCGCTCCGCGATGGGTGTTCACGCCTTCGGTGGTACGCAGCATCGCCGCCTCGCCGTCGCGCCCCAGTTGGCCAAGGACGCCGCGCAGGCGCGCATCGATGCGCCCATGCCGCTGGGCGGCGTCGGCCATTTCCTTGAAACACGGCCACAGGCTCAGCGCCGAGGCCTGCATCAGGCCCAGGTGCAGGTCGGCATGCGCGCCATTGCCGCGACGGTCCACCAGGGCCGGTTTGGGCGACAGTTCGGCTTCGTCGATGAGGGCTATCAACAAAAATATTTAAAAAGTTGAACTTTTAAAAATGTGCGAAATAGCGAATTGTGCGAAAGTTGAATGTGCGAAAGTCGAGGGATGCCTGTACGTTTAGAATTAAAATTGCCAAATTAATGATTATTTATTATGTTATAGTGCCATTATCTATTGGATTAATAATTAATTATTTAAATTTAAGCAAAGGCGGTGCCATCTATTATTTAATAATTAAACTATAATGTTTACTGTTTTTCTGAAATTAAAAATTGCCTTGACCTGGATGTCAAACCAGGATCTTCAGATTACTGTCTCAATACCTTAAAATAGTTAGATTACCAAAATGTTGGCAGATTTCCAATTTGTATATAATGCAAGCATATACAGTATATCCAAAAATTGGAAATCTGCTGATATTTTTATATGCTTATGCTATGTTTCCACAGGACAGTTGATTGTGATTAAATGTTTGACTGAGATTAAAGTTTATACCTGTAAATGCAAACCTGATTCACTGATTATGATTAAACTGCAAACAATGTGATTAACTTAACCAAGTTTCCAGAACTTGTTTAATTGCTTTTGTAACTTGGTTATTGTTCGTCACAAACTCTCTCCATGATCTGCTACATCAGAAAGAAAACAAGTTTAAAATAGCGAATCACTTTGCTATGTCAACTAATTGTAAAAGATGTAATAATAATTAGTCTGATAAGGAAGTTATGTTTGGAAAGAATACATAAAAGACCTTTGATCACAAAAAAGTAATTCTACTGTCTATGAAAAGATAAATAAAACACTCCTTACAAAAGGATTAAAATAAGAAACAAATATTTCAATATTTCCGCCTATAAATGATCATTTAGTGCATTTAATAGTAAATATTCAAAGAAATGCTCTGTTTCCTTTCTTAATAATGACATATTGAATCAGTCTCGATGAAAACATTTGAACCGTCCATTATTAATAAAATACTCTACCAGAAATGGAATCAATGGCAATACATTATAACCTGTTTAATTGCCAGCATGTGTAAACATTACTTTTATCACAGAGAAAGATAACTGTGATCAACTTTAAAGCCAGTTAAGTTAACTGTGATTAATTGTCCTGTGGAAACGTAGCATTAGCATATAAAATATATCTACATATGATATATAATGAAATTAGGATAAAAATCCTCATATCACTAAATTATAGCTTTATTTGTTTCAATCAGTATATTTCTCTTGTAAGTCATTGATATTTCTACATAAGTGCAGATCTATGTATATCAGATCAACATAAGTTGTGGATAGTCTATATCAGGGGTGGCCAACCTTCATATCATTAGGAGCCATATAGGAGAATCTCAAATACTTGAGAGCCACAATCAATTTCTTTTTGGATCAATGAGCCATATCAGTTTTTCTTAACAATGGTTTCGAAATATTTATTATATATTTTACATGCATTTATTTCATTTAAATGCATACTACACTTTACAATAAATAAACAAATTATAAATATATTATTTTTAAAAATTAAGTAGGTATTTGCTCCATATTAACTATTGATTTTCATGCTGTGGAGCCACATTGAAGGTACCAAAGAACACATGTGCTCGTGAGCCGCAATTTGGCCACCATTGATCTATATCAAAAAACATTTAATGGTTTCACAGAAAAATTTCATGGTTCCTATGAATCATGATATTAAAATCAAACTCTTACATGGAATTTACATTTTTGGGAGAATTACAAAATAAGTATCATTCTATATTTGAAAAATGTACTCAACTTATCACAACCAATATTTCAATTTATCTCTACACTACTTAGCCCTTCTAGTGGATAGCTGAAGTAATTCTTATCAAAATCTGTAGGCAACCTTCCCAATCAAACTAATTTATCATAAAATAATTTTGAATAATCCAACAATCAACTAAAATTTGCATTAGAATTCAAAGAAAACTACAATCCTCAATTCAAAGCATGCAATGTTTAATTATCATTATGGTGGATAATTTTTAAATATGGTAAATTTTAATCCAGTATTGAATTAGAATTCAGCTTCAAACTAAAAATTAACCAAAATTTGAATTATCTATCATAATGACAATTAAACATTGTATGCTTTGAATTGGGATTACGGTTTATTTTGAATTAACTGAAATCAAATTAAAGAAGTTTTACTGTATTTTTATTTTATATTTTCTCATATTTTCATTTACAGTATATATACCATATGCTAAAAAGTTATCATTTTCTATTAAAATCGGTTATATTGTCATTGGAAATTAGTATATATAAGCTATTTAATTTATAAAATAAACATTACCTATAACAGTTATTTTTAAATTGATTATAACTAGCAAGTGTTAAAAGTCCTCCAAATCCAGGTCCCAGTGAATAGAATATCTGTGTTGCTGCATCAATCCATACCTAAAATTTAATAATAATAATAATAATGAGGTTTAACTGTATCTAAATGTCATGTAAATACTAGATATATTATTTAAATACAGAAACCACTCTTTTTTCAAAAATAAGAGTCAATATATCAATTTAATCATAATTTTCATGATCATTGGCCCAATATACATAAATAAATAATAATTTGATAACATAACAAAAAAATCAAAATTTATTGACCACTATCATTCAGACAATACTTATAATTTTAGGGAGTGATGCACATTCTTTGAACACCACTGTATTTTTGTCTGTTTATATCCATATTTAATTTGTTTTAATTCAGTCCATTTTTATCATAAGAGTAACAATAATTATACACATCTTACAAACAACAGCAATTCACCAAATCATACACCATTATAATATAAATCCATTTCATTCTTTTCAGATTGAAATGGAATTGTATTTTAATGGTAAATGAACATGGGAATAAATTTCATATGAAAAGTTATTTAGGCCATATCATTCATATAATAATAATACAAAAATATTACTGGTTTTGGTATTGGTTCAATATTAAAATATTGATATTGAAAAATGTTTCTGGTATTGAAAACCCTATCTATGCTTTAATTAGTAGTTCAACATCTCATTTTCAATAATAATAGTTTCCTTTAACTAATCTTTAATAATAAAAATTGATAGATGAAGAAAAACAATAGTGATGGGAATATCTTAGTAAATTACTCAACTATACTTTATTACTTTTATTAAAGAGAAAGAAGATCTATTCATAGGTTTAATTATTAGAAAAATTGAAGTTTAGAATACATTAGCTGTATTTTTTTTAAATAAATCCATCATAAAAATTTTACTATTCAATTTTCTTCACATAAAATTAATTTAAAATGTAATGCTTGTATTAGATGATATCTAGCAGATACTATAATGTGAAAAGAAATCATGGGATACATGCAGGAAAATACATACAGAATTATAAATTCTTTATTTTGAGACTTCATAAGGAAAAGATATTGTACAATATTTTGTGTTTAGAATAAGAATCTGTTTTACTATTATCATGTTAAGTGCTGTATGGGAAAGCATACAAAATAATTTAAAATAGATGAGACATCATTTATACATGCACTTATCACATGCTGGCCAATACCAGTGATGGACCAATCAGAAAGTTGAAGGATAGGATTTAGTAAGCCAGGCACAGACTTCTGCTAAAAAAATTAGAGCTATGGAATCCAGAACTGAACTAAGATTCTCAACAGATGTTAAACAATTGCTTTACCATGCTGCAATCTGGCTTACACAATTCACAAGAAAAATGGGTTCAAATTGGTCAATAACGTAAGTCCAGAATTCATGTAAACTGAAATCACATAAGTTGGGAATTGACTGTATAAGAATCAACTTCAATTAAGCAAATACAGTAGAAGCCGCTTATTAGAATCACTTTGGGACCAAACTATTTTGATAACAATATCCGATTGATAACATTAAGCAGTGCAGGTCAAAAAAGTATAATTTTAGATTTTTTTTTATTATATAGTATATACTGTACTTTGCTGTTATATACAGTGTAATCTCAATTCATCATTTTCGTCGGGACTCCCGAAAAAATTATAGATACGAGAAAATGTTAGATGCGGGGATATAAAAAATAAAAATTAGATTAAAAGATAACACTAATAATAATACAAAGCGCTATAACTGATCGACGAACACTTATTGAACTTTTATACTATATATTATGTAATCAATTAAGCGAAAAAGTGAAGTGAAATGATCTACTCTTAATGTTGCCAATTCCAGTTTACGGAAAATCACAAAGAATTAGAGTACTAGTAAGAAAATTTGTATATCAAAAATAATTTTTTTTTTCAATAAAGAGAATTATAAAGTCGTTAAATCTCTATATCAGCAATTTTAAATTATACATTTCGTCATCAAAAAAAAAAAAAAAAAAAAAAAAAAAAAAAAAAAAAAAAAAAAAAAAAAAAAAAAAAAACATTAAAAATCGCCAGATCTGGCAACAGTAAGGCTGCGCCATTCATAAAGGCAAAACATGAGGTGAAACCACCTAAAGGCACTGCGAAGTTTTGAAAAGCAGTCATATTTGTCTGTGTGAATTTTATTAAATCAAAAACTTACATCATTCTATTAATAATTATTAATTAAAAAATGTACACAAATCATATCTTTCCATTTAGTCCGAATGTGCATTATTTAAAATGGAGGACAAGTGTTTATCTTCTGATTTTCTCATTTTTTGCTTAAATAATAGATTTAACCAATACAGGTAGGCCTCGATTAGTGCAAGTTCAAATAATGCAATATTCGATTAGTGCAACTTATAAAAATGATATTGTTTTTCACTTAGTGCAAGCAAATATTCGATTAATGTGAGTTGAAAGCATAGACCAGTCTTACTAACAAAAGTCCATCCCCTTTTATGATGTCAATTAACAAACATTCTTACTAACAAAGCTCTGCCTCCTTTTATGATGTCAATTAACAAATTTCGTTAATTTTTGGTTAGTAAAACTGGACAAGGAGCAGTCCAAGAACAATAGTTAATTTTCGGTTAGTAAAACCGGACGAGGAGCAGTCCATGAACAGTCACTGTTTAGTAAAACCAGACGAGGAGCAGTCAAAGAACAGTCACTTGGCTTTGAAGGGCAGTAAAACTGGACGAGGAGCAGTCCAAGAACAGTCACTTGGCTTTCAATCTTTTATGATGTCAATTAACAAATTAATGTTAATTTTCGGTTAGTACCATTTTATGATGTCAATTAACAAATTAATGTTAATTTTCAGTTAGTAAAACTGGACAAGCATTCTTACTAACAAAGCTCTGCCTCCTTTTATGATGTCAATTAACAAATTTCGTTAATTTTTGGTTAGTAAAACTGGACAAGGAGCAGTCCAAGAACAATAGTTAATTTTCGGTTAGTAAAACCGGACGAGGAGCAGTCCATGAACAGTCACATAATTTTCAGTTAATAAAACCAGACGAGGAGCAGTCCAAGAACAGTCACTTATCAAATGTCCGTCCCCTTTTATGATGTCAATTAACAAATTAATGTTAATTAAAGGTCCGTCCCCTTTTACGATGTCAATTAACAAATTAATGTTAATTTTCGGTTAGTAAAACCGGACGAGGAGCAGTCCAAGAACGACACACGATTTTGAAGGGGTGAAACATCAGAAAGATGGGCTTTTTGGTCACACGATTTTGAAGGGATGAAACATCAGAAAGATGGGCTTTTTGCCATTTGGCTTTGAAAGGGTGAAACACTAGAAAAATGGGCTTTTTGGCACTAGCAATTTAGCATTACTATTATTCAGCTTTGTCATCATATACATACAGTATAGTACAGAATTTACTTTTTTAAAAAATATCAAAATGGATAAAAGGAAGAACACTTTTGATGATGGTATGAGACGCAATTCCTGATAAGTTATTAATTTAGATGATGAAAAACGATGTAAAATATGAAAATAAATATTTCTTAAACAATTAGTATTGTGGTTATTCATCGTGAGATTGGCTAATGGCCGGAATCTCACAAAGCAAGAACCAATTACCATATTTTACATATAATTAATACTTCAAATAATGCGAGAAATTCATGGGACCCATTATTCACACTAATCGAAGCCTATCTGTATTTTAGTATTATCTGCAATATTTTTTTAGTTTTAAATACGGTATTTATAGCGGATGTATCAATTCTGATGACAATAACCGAAATTCTGATTACTATAAGCGGAGTTTTCATAATGCATTTTAATATGGATGATTTGGGACCATAAATTTTTATAACAATAATGTTTGATAACAATATCTGCAATTACAATAAACGGCTTCTACTGTATATTAATAAACGCTTGATAACAATATCCGTGATTACAATAAGCAGCTTCTACTGTATATAAAAATTAAAAAATTACTTTTGAATTTATCTAATTAAAATTTCCAATATTTTAATTTACTATACTCTCATGACTTTCTAATAAATGTCATTATTTTAGAATTAGAAATAGATTTTCATATCTGAATAAAAACATTATTGATATTAATATCATTATGTCTATTGAAGAAAGAGGACTCAATTTGCAAAGGCTCAACTTATGATAGTTTCTAATAATCAAATTAATTCATAAGAACAGAAATTGCCTATAGTTTAGGTTCAACTTCATTACAATAAACTGAAATACTTCAATTCAGTATCCAGTATTTGTTCAGTATCCAATATTTAAACACAGATAGTCCTCGACTTACGATGGGATTCTGGCCCAATGTCTCCTTGTAAGTCGATTCTGATGTAAGTCAAGGCCCTTTTTAATTCTTGATTTGTTTAATTTATGAAAATATTAAAACAGAAATCAAGTTTCTATTTAACTTAAAATTGTTAAACAAAGCTTTCCTCGCCTTCTTTTTTACATTGGAATTTTCATTGGAGTATTATTTCTCTTACTGGACATGACAGATTTATAACGAAATATAGTAATAAGGCTTTGCCTGCCAACTAATGGTGATGCTGTGATGTGTATAAGCAATGTGGTACATGTATGTAATGTATGCAAGCATCAAAACTGAATTAGAGAATTTTTAGTAATAATTTCTGGCAGTCGTAAGTGCAAATCGTTGTAAGTTGAGGACCACCTATACATACAAAAATATTAATTTATGTACAGTCATATATAGCCACATATTTTTAACAGAAAAAATTCAAAAGGATAGCTTTATTACAATAAACTGAAAAATTTCAGTTTACTGTAAGCTTTATATTTATATCATAAATTGTATAAATTATAACAAAAATATTTATAACGTACTTGAATGAATTTATTGAATTCAGTTCTAACTGTATCAGTGTCATTTATATCAATATTAATTATTACATGATATAAATATTCCATTGTCAATATAATGGCATCCATTGATCCCCATAATGCTTTTTCTTTCTTTTTACTGAATGGATCAAAGTCATTAAGTTGTTTGCTGAAATATATTTTTAAAATTTAACATAAAATTGAATAATAATAATTATATTAAATAATAATAAATTTCGACCTAAATGGTCCTCTTCAGTTAAGTGCAGGAATTTTAAAAAATTTTAATATATTTTGTAAAAAAGATATTAAAATGTTGCCATTCCTAAAAATTTTTTTTTAATCATAGTGATTTGAAAAAATTTGGCTGAATGTGAACAAATAAGAAACATTTAATGTTCAAATATTAAACATAGATAAGAAAATTTAAGGCCATAATTGATATTTTTACAAAAATATAAATTATTCAATAAATTTTTCATTAATGTTTTATAAAAATTTAACAAAAATTAAAAGTCTCATATGCTTATCTCTGAAATTGCATAAATTGAAATTGTTTGAATTAGGGCCCTACTGTATTAAATTTCATTATAAAATATTAATTACTAACCAGGCTACCAAGTATTGCTCAGGAATTTCAGGTAAATAATGTAGTATATGTGACAAAATCTTATATTATTGTGATGTCTGCATCCTAGCTAGTAATAAAAAAATTTTTAATTAGTTTAAGTGAATTAATAAGTTAGCTTAGTATAAATTAAATTGCTAAATTACACAAGATACTTTTGACAGCCACCACTTTTAGAGCTCATCACAAACATTTATTTATTATAATGTCTGGAATCTATTAGCTTTTTGTGTCTAATTAAAATGTTGATTTAACAAGCATATTATGTCATGATGATGATAATATTGTGGCTCAGTAATTGTCATGTCATTATTATGTTATACAGCAGTAATGTTTGTATAATGTCATCCATCATTTATGTCACAATCAATCACAAATTCAAACAAAACTCTGAGTAATTTAAATGAATATTTTTGTTGTCACTCAAAATGCCCCATCCTGAAGCAATCTTGACACAGGGTAGCCTATGTTATCTGTGGGGCCATGAGAAGTCTCCATACACAGTTTGGTCCTAATAGATCAAATGATGCAGGAGCCTATATGGAACAGATAACAACAGACATTGCATTTTACAATATATGAATGAGTTATATTATACAACATGCATCTAATTAACAAAATGAAAGCTTGTTTCATCATATTTGTTAATCAGCCATTTTACACTTGTAAATGATAATCAAGATTTATCTATTGTATCTTACACAAAAAGAGTGTGTAAGATACAGTAGCTAAATCTTGATTATAATATTTGATATTTTTGTATTTTTAATTGAAAAAATATCTTGATAATTCGTTATTTCATTGTAATAAAAAAAATTACAATCATTTTGTTATTTATTATACATGTATGCTTGACTTGTGATCCTATCTTTGCAGGTCAAAACAGTTGTAAGTTGGAAATTTCCACAATTTATGAACTTTTCATTACTATTGTTTACTAGAACACTATACATTATCTTAATAAACATAAAGAACATAAAATTATAAGAAACAAATGCAAAAAAAAGAATGCTTTTCAAATATCAGGTCAGAAACTTCAGCTCATGGAATTGCATTGATCAATCATAGAATTTACTGATTACATCACTGTTGTAAAAATAAGTGGTCATAAGTCAAGGACTACCTATATTTTACAAGGCAGTTACATATGATAAAGCATCCTAGCAACAGACTTTGAATGCATTTTACTCTTCCATACTAAGATGATAATTAACTATGCATTTAATTAGATTTAAAAATTTAAAATATTAAGTTCCACTATGTAATTTTGTCAAAAAATCCAGTTATAAAATAGAAGCATAAAAAATAAATGATAAACTCTATAAAAAAGAGGAAAGAGTCCTAATTAAAATTCATCAGCAGCTATAGATATTTTCTACAATGATGACATCATTGTCACATCTATGCTTGAAAAATTGATGTTAAAGACAAAATCCAGTGGATTCTAAATGTTAAATAAATGACACATTCAGAAAGTAGATAATTTTAATTCTTTCTGGAATTGTTTGTTTTAAATCTAACCAATAGAACCATTAATATCTAGAATTTGCTAAAAATGTCAGTAGTGAGCATTTGCAAAATAAAATTCAATTGAATACTAAATATAAATACAGTAAGACCCCATTTAATGCAGGGATATATTCCAAGGAAACAAAGTGCTAAATGAAACAGTGTTAAGCGAGATCATTTTAACTTGTAAATAATGAGAATAGGTGAAACAGAACAGTGAATAAAAAATATATACATAGCATTTTTTATTTTATTTTGTAACTATATTATTACTATTGTATTACAATAATTATAGACATTTTTTATTGCTAATATCGATTTCTATTTTATTATATTAATTATAGACATTTTTTATTGCTAATATCGATTTGTATTCATAGATCATTCATGAAAATCAAAAATATTCAAGTAAAGTTTTTATTGCTAATATCGATTTGTATTCATAAATCATTCACGAAAAAATTATTGCTAATATTGATTTGTATTCATAAATCATTCGTGAAAATCAAAAATATTTATTGCTAATATCGATTTGTATTCATAATCATTCATGAAAAATTTTTAAAATTAGAAAATAAAAAGTTTTAAGAACTAAAAGCAATAATCAGATTGCAGTAAACTATAAACAACGAAAAAATATTGATGAAAGATAACCTTTTAACTTGAAGGAACGTAAAGCAGGGCTGGAGTGTCGGCAGGAAAATGTGACTCCTCGGGAAACTATAGTTTAAAGTGGCAGCATTCAGATTAAAACTAAAAGGACTCTAAACTAATTGTTATTTTTATTACTGTAAAATAACATTGATGACCGATCATAAATATGAACTCTGGTTATTTTTATTACTGTAAAATAACATTGATGACAGATCATAAATATGAACTCCAGCAGATTTTTGTATGTATTGCACTGCACTGATATCAAATGCACTGAGAGACGACAGAGGAATATCAATGCAATAAATTCCTGCAATTTTGGATTTATATAAGAATAATGATTTGAAAAACCAAGCCAAAGTGAATCAATAAAAATATAGAATTTGAAAAAGCAGTAAAACCGTACTATCTTCAAGGAACTATAGTTTAAAGTGGCAGCATTCAGATTAAAACTAAAATTGGATAATTGTTCGATTTTACAGACTAGTCTTGCCCCCTATAATCCGTAAAATCAAGGTTTTACTGTATATTGAAACAGCATTAAATGGAGTCTTACTGTAATAAATTCCAAAATTTTAGTGACCAAAAAAATAAATAAAATAAGATTACAGTTAAATAAGCAGGTTTATTAACCCCCTTATGCCAGTATTAGTAATAGTTTGAAAATAGTTATTTAGTAGTAAATTCTAAATAATTACAGAATGCTGTATGATTGTATTTGGTCAAATACAATTATACATTCTGTATAGTTGAATTTGATTTTAGTGATCTTGTTTTTATAACAGCTTTGTTCTGATAATTCCTGACTTATGTAGACCTGTACTTATGTAAAGGTTCCCAACTAAAAACAAAAATATATTGATTGTAGTGGATAAAGTTATAATGCAGAGATACAAGTATTTTTCTCCTAATTTCATCATTTATCATATATATATGTGTTTTGAGGGCTTATTAGGTTAGTTTTAGTTAATGACCCAGATCCAGATCTGATCTCTCCTGAAAAACAAAGTATGAGATTCAGAATTGAATTCAGATCATGTAGTATAGCAGTCATTTACCAAGATGGTAAATGACTGCTTTACTACATGACTTATATGCTTATTATTTAATATAACTATTTTTAATGTCGTCTTTGTGACATAATATGGATACTATTTTAGTATTATATAACATATACTCCAATATATACAGTGGATTCTGCTTAATTGGGACATATCTCAAAGAACGGAAACCAAACTAATAAACTAATACATAATTTAAATGCTTAATTGGGACAACTTTTCGCTTAATTGGACAGTAGCAGAAAAGGAATTTTCAATTTTTGATATATTTTAGGGATTTTTTGAAAGTATGACAACACTACATATACTAATACTTGTTGTGTGCTTTCTTAAAAAATTCCTTATATAAAAATTATAACATTTTATTGTACCAGTAATTTTTCAGGTTAAACCTTTCTACAAGACAATACAGATTAACACAATGGAACAGGTTGTTTCTTATCGTCTTATTACATACACATCGTCGACAGACTGTCGCCGCACTATTATAAACAGGTTGTTTCTTATTGTCTTATTACATACACATCGTCGACAGACTGTCGCCGCACTATTATAAACATCTATTCTTTAGTCAAATTATAAGTAAATATCATCGTTGATATTTTATTTTTATTAGAAACTCAAACTTGAGGTGCAATTTCAGTTGCCTTCTCCATATCAAAGATCCAGAGTTGGAATTTGTAGAGGATGGTCTGATATACCAGTAATTTCCATTTATGTTTGATTCCTTTTTATTTTGTATTCATAGTTTTATCATAATGCTTAAACTTGAGGTGCAATTTCAGTTGCCTTCTCCATATCAAAGATCTAGAGTTGGAATTTGTAGAGGATGGTCTGATATACTAGTAATTTCCATTTATGTTTGATTCCTTTTTATTTTGTATTCATAGTTTTATCATAATGCTATATTAAGCTATAATAAATAATAATAGTGAGATGCCAATAAAATACTGTAACCTGGTAATTCTACTTATGACCTAGTAATTGGAATGAAAACCCCTTTGTAATTCTAGGACTATCTATAGTTGTATAAGATTGGTCAAATAATAGCTGATATTACTAAGTTATTTATCATTTATTCAATATATTGATTAAATCAGTTTTATATAATAATTGCAGAATTCAAAATAAAAAAAACATGATTTTATTTAGGCAAGAATATAAATTAAATATACATGAATTACGAGGAGAAACTTACAATGGATTGATAAGATTGCTGAAACCGGGATGTCGAACTATTGTATTGTTAGTTGATAGTGAATCTAAACCAAAGTTACTCACTAAATTTTATCGCATTGTCTATCCATATCGCAGGTAAATTTTCTATTTATTAATTGAAATTAAGTATTGATATTTTAAAGTTTCATTATTATTTGTAATCTTGCAGAAATAAAACATTGATGTTTGCTTTTCTAATGGTTGAAAAAAATTTGGAGTGGTATCGTCGTCTGCTGCTTCAGACATTAGGAGAACCAAGAGAACTTAACATCAATCCTAAAAATTGTATAGGAACTGTTTTATCTTTGAATGGACATAGAAAATATTTCTGTGTATATCATGCAAAACATTCAGAAATGAAAAATAGTAAACTAAAAGTAAGCCAATGCAAAATTTTTAAATTTTATCAATTAAATTGGCATTAAATATTTATAAATTTCAGAATAAAAAGTCTAGCAGTGGTGGAGAATTTATTGGATTTGAAGAAAGTGGAAGCGAAACTGAAAACAGTGATGTGGAAGCAGGAAATTTAGCCAAGGAACAAGAAGATAATGAAGTTTACAGCAACATACTTTTTGAGGAATATTTGCTGGATGGCTTACCAAATTGGCTTGATAGATTGTTTGAAGGTTCTACTCAACGCTATTATATCCAATATTGGCCTGAAAATATGAAATAAACATTTTTCTTAAATTTTTCCCAAATTTATGCACTCTATACCTATTTTATCTTCATAAAAGATCTTATATATCTAGTCATGAAACAAAAGTGAAAAATTTTTTATACTATAAAATTTTTGGTTATACTACAAAATTTTGTTATTCAGATCAGAAATTTACTAAGGATAGTTAAAAAATAAAAAAATTATTTTTTTGTTATTTTTTGTTTGAACTGTTTTATTTTATTAAAGATGATAAAATATGTAAATTACTGTAAAACTATATATACTTAAATGACAGCTATTAAAATTTTACATTTTTGAAATAGTAAATTGAAGAGAAATATTTATTATCTGAGAAATGCAAAATATATATTGCTCAAAATTTTCACTTTCAACAAATTGACCAATTCATGATAATTGCATGTAATAAATCATTTCTAATCACTGATAAATGTCTTCAGTTTTTGATTGTTGTTTTATGAAAAATTATGCAAATGATTTGTCATGCTTGTTAATCCAGATCTTTCTTTCAGAATAATAAATTATGAAATTATCATCAATTATTCAATGTATTCTTTTTGTTTTATGCAAATAATAATAAAAATTATTAAATTAAAATAGGGGAAAAATAATACTGTACAAATAATTTAACATTTTAAAAGTTGTTAGATTTCAAGAAGCATAGCAATTATAATAATATACAATAGTTAGTCATGGTTGTTTCTTATTAGAGAAATCATTGCAATTGAAATTCAAACCACCAATATTTCTAGGTTAAATAATAATAATAGTCTTGTGTCAGAGAGAAAAATTAAGACATAGAATTTTGTATCCTGTCATATTCAATAAATAAAACACTAAAGCAGTTTGATAGCAAAAATCTTCCAAAATTACCCTTTTGCTGCTGTTCTCATTTACATCTATATACATCTAGATAATCTATATCAACAGTCTCAAACTCATTCTTTTTAAAGGACCACTTTAGTTGGTTGGAGAGCTGCAAAAATAATAATGCAATTTGTAATTGATAGAATTTTTCCAATATAAAATTTCTAATTTACAAATTTATTATGCTTTATTGAATTTCAATCAGTTTATTAAAACATTAATTAATTTTCAAATATTTCATGAGAATGATTGTGATTTTTTCTGAATATTGTATCTTCTGTATGCTCTTACAGTTATAAATGCATCACAGTCTGAGAGTTTGAGACTGCTGATTTCATTCAAATTTGATTTGGCTGCTTAAAATATTGCATATCATATACAATATTTTATAAATTTATATATAAATTTGTATATAAATGTATATATAAATTTACATAGACCAAAATAAGCATATTTAATGCTATGAATTAGCACAGTGCCAGATCTATATAAGGGCTATAAGGCTTGAACCCATGGGCCCTATGGCATAATGCGAAAATATGCAATTGTTGAAGTGGATATCCATACCTCAGATTTTGGATATTGATTACTTTAAATCCAGAGTCCAGAATTAACATATGAATATAGTGAATTAGAAGGCTTTTTTTGGAAAGATTTTCATCTAAAAGTAAATGATAAATGAAATCTATAAAAATAATGAATAGGCAAAATAAAAGTGCATTTCATCATCTATGGATTAATTTTGTGGGTGAGAACAGTGAATGTTCTTAATCATTGAAATATCTATGATTTATAGTTAAAATTAACATATGAAGAGCAAAAAAGATTGTTTTTAAGGTGTTTGCTAATAATACTAAACATTGCTGTCAAAATCAGAGATCATGATCAATTTTTAAAAGAAAATATGAAATATACAGTTTAATAAACTACATTAATTTTTAAAATCTATAAATAATTTTTTCATTTAAAACTTTTTCTAGATCAACGTTTCCAATCTATGTTCTGCAGAACACCAGTGTTCTGTAAAAAATTAAAAAAATTAATATAAGCCTGATATGATTTTAAATGTTGTGCCAAGTTGAAACTAGAGTCGCCAATAATTTTTTCATTTAAAACTATTTCTAGATCAACGTTTCCAAACTATGTTCTGCAGAACACCAGTGTTCTGTAAAAAATTTAAAAAATTAATATAAGCCTGATATGATTTTAAATGTTGTGCCAAGTTGAAACTAGAGTGGCTAATTTATATCGACTACACACTATTTTCATGTGTTTTATTTTACATAATTACAATTTTATGATAAATGTTGTTTTGTTTTCTTAATTCTTACACTTACTTATCTACTTTATTTATCATTAATATCTACTTACACTATAAAATGTGTTCCGTGAATATTTCAGGATTTGTGAAGTGTTCCGTCGTAGAAGTTTGGGAAACGCTACTCTATAGATAATTGCGTTGAATTCTTTTTTAACACAACTGTGTTAACATTTTCGTTACATTATTTTCGTTTTTGCTGTCTTATAATGCAGATTTCTTTATTAATAATCCTATAAAATAGATTTACCGTATAGATTGGGCTGGCGCCGAGACGGGGGAAGAGGGGACAAATTCCCCGGGCCAGTAGAAGATTGAGGGGCCCGGGCCGTTACCTAACAATAAGAATTTTTTCTACTTTTTTAAATTAAGTAACTGCGTATTACAAGATATATAGAATTAAAATTGTATTATAAAAATCTAAGGTAAAGAAAAATCTTTGTATTTTAAACAGATAAATAAGAATTATTTATGATAATTAGACATAAGCATTTCATTTAAACAGAGAAGGAATTGACAGACCGACAGGACCCACAAATTTTTTAGAGGAATGGGATATATACAGTAAGACCCCATTTAACGTGGGGAATACGTTCCAAGGAAACTAACTGTAAGCGGTAAATGAAATAGCGTTAAATGAGGCATTTTAACACGTAAATAATGAGGATAGGTGAAACGAGAGTGAATAAAAAAATACATAGCATTTTTTTATTTTATTTCGTAACATATTACTATTATATTACTTTAATTATAGACATTTTTTTTTATTCCTAATATCGATTTGTATTCATAAATCATTCATGAAAAAATTCTTAAAATTAGAAAATAAAAATATATTAAAAACAAAAGGAATAAAACAAAAGTAATCAGATTGCAGTAAACTAGCGGTTCCCAAAGTTTTGCCTAGGGCCAAATTGTAAATTCCAAAAAAAGTGTTATGGAAAAATACATTCAAATCGATAAAAATTTTGACCCAAGGGAAAGATTTATACTAATTTTATAGCATGATCGTTCTTTATTTATGACAATAATTACTTTTTATTACAAACTGTTTAATTCTGTTCTTTATTTATGACAATAATTACTTTTTATTACAAAGTGTTTAAAATAACACATTTCAAAAATAATTCAACAAAAATAAATAACTAAATAATTTCAAATAAAAAAGAACATAATAAATTCATCAATCTGAAGTGTGTGACTTGTATAGTTGTTTTTTTAATAATACATCATTTAGCCTTGACTCTAAGTCGGTTGAATGTATTCTTAACACTGCTTGTAAAAGTTCATCAGTTAATTTTGATCTCATTTTGAATTTATTAATACTCGTGATTGAGAAAGTTTTTCCGCATATATAAGTGCTTCCAAATAATGAAAACATTTGGAAGCACTTATACATGTATTTTTTTAACTGGACAATTTTTAATTATAATGTGATAACATTTATTTATTTTTTGTAAAAATGAAAATTATCTTTATGAATTGAAGATCGCGGATAATCTGAAATCGCGGGCCACATTTGTAGGGTTTGCGGGCGCACTTTGGGAACCCATGCAGTAAACTATAAACAACGAAAAATATTGATTAAAAAAACGTTCTAACTTCAAGAAACTATAGTTTAAAGTGACAGCATTCAGGTTAAATTAAAATGGGGGTAATTATTATTTTTATTACTGTAAAATAACATTGATGATGACAATCATAAATATGAATTCTGACTTCAGCAGACTTTCACTGCACTGATATCAAACGCTTTGTGAGACGGCATAGGAGTATCTATGTAACAAATTCCTGCGATTTCGGATTTATGCAAGAATAACGGTTTGAAAAATCAGACCAAAGTGACTCAATAAAAATATAGAATTCGAAAAAAATCCCATTATATCGAAACAGCATTAAGCGGGGTCTTACTTTACAGTGGAATGCATTTATAATAAAACGATTGGGACCGGAAAAGTTTTTCGTTATAACCGACGTAAAAAGAAAAATTTTAAAAAACACATTGTGAGATGGCATAGGCAGAGCCGGATTTGCATTTTTGGGGGCCCTAGGACGAGCAAGACTTTGGGGATCCTAAAAATTCAAATCAGCTGTCTAAGTTTAAATGCTCCTTATAACTTATAAGTATCCTTTAAAATTTTACTTTCTATCTAGCACTTTTAATAAAAAAATGGGTTTTTATTAAAGTTTATAAAAGTTGAAAACTGATTGGTAGTTTTGGGGCCCTAGGACTCTGCCTATAGGTAAATCCGGACCTGGGCATAGGAGTATCTATGTAACAAATTCCTGCGATTTCGGATTTATGTAAGAATAACGGTTTGAAAAACCAGGTCAGTGACAATAAAAATATAGAAAAAAAAAAAAATCGCGTTATGTCGAAACAGCATTAAGCGGGGTCTTACTGTACAGTGGAATACGTTTATAACAAAACGATTGGGACTGGAAAAGTTTTTCGTTATTACCATAAAAAGACGACGCAAAAAGAAAAATATTTTAAAAAGTTGTGGACGTTTCCCAAAGTTAGTTCCATGTGCCTATGACGTTATTCTTCGAAAAAAAATCGATATTTTAAAGATTTTCTTCGAAAATATAAAAAAAAAGTTGCGAACGTTTCCTAAAGTTAGTTCTATGAGCCATTATTCTTTGAAAAAATCGATATTTTAAAGATTTTCTTCGAAAATATAATTAAAAAACGAAAAAATCGATATTTTAAAGATTTTCTTTGAAAATATAATTAAAAAATGAAGAAAAATCAATATTTTAAAGGTTTTTCGAAAATATAATTAAAAAAAATAAAATTCGTCGAACCTCAGTTTCCTCAAATTGCATATAGTACATTTTTTAAACAGAATTTAAAAAGTGAATAATCTGTGTGTTAAATTTATGTAATATGTATATGGTTTTGATATCTTTCAGAGGAGAAAAAATGAAGGATCCGGATCCCACACCTTCTGAATGTAAGATCCGGGTCCCAAAGGAGGTGTAGAACCCTGATCCTCCATAGTGGTAAGCCACAGCTTTATTATGCGCCGACTGGCCAATCATGAATGATACAAAGTAATTCTATATAGAGGTAATAAAAAAATGGAATTATATAAAATCTATTCCTTGTATGCATTATATTAGTTATTCATATTAATATTGTTCGTGGAATATCGAACTACAGCATAAAATTTCCAATTATCAAATGTTGCCATATTATAATTAGAAAAAGAATTGCAAGCAATTCTTTTTATTAGTCAGAACTACTGGTTTATTATTATTTTGCAATATATATAAAAAACTAAAAATTATTTAATACAATTCGAATTTGTTTAATGTAAACAACGATGAAAATAATGTATTGTTAATTGGCAACACTAAAGCAAAAAGCATATGGCGCTTAAAGTGTATTTTGATTTTTAATTTTAAGTGAAATATGACGTCTAGCGAAATATTTGAACTAGTCCGACCACAATGTGTTCATTTAACAAAATCTGTGGAATCAATTGACAAAAATGATATTGTAATATTAAAGAAGGTTATACAATCTGTAAATATTGAAAAAATAACATTTCAGGAACTTCAAGAATATTTGCTATTTCCTCTAAGATTAATTTTGAGGACAAATAAAAGGTCAGGTTCTAACAATATAATGTTAAAGCTGATATAAAATTGTTTTCATATAGTTAAAAACTCATCTCACTGACATTTGATAAAATATGGAAATTGACAGTTATATTGTATTAATTAATTAAATATCCTAAGATTTTTGAAATTATATTAATATGAAGATTGTCAATCCACATCCTTTATTATATGTTGAAGGAATTGAATCTTTTAACTCTAACAAACATAATGAGTTAATTGAATTTACGAATTTACATTTTCAAAATTAATTTAGTTGGATCATAAAATATTTTATTTTAACAAATAATCTTATTAAAACAAGAGAAATTTAAAAATTTATGTATCTAAAAAATTGATGTAACTCCAATCCCTTATTTTTTAGATAAGAATCATTATCCAAGCATCAAATGAAACCATGAATTATATTGAAAAACTAATAATATTACAACTGAGACAGGCTACGTGGATAACCGAAAACGTTTTTGAATAAACGATTTATCTTACTTATTTGGCTTATTGTTTGCTTTTATTCATAAAGAATTGTAAATGATGATGATGCACTGTATTAATTCTTGATTTACAGTGGGTGATCGGTTAACGAACATAATCCGTTCCAAGATATTGTTCGTTAACCGATCATTGATTTACCATAGGTTTTTATGAGAATTTGATTAATTCGTTATGTTTGTGTACATGTAATACATTCAAAAAATATTGCAATTGCAGACAATAAATGAATTAACATTTTTGTCTCCAAAATCCAACCTTGCGGTCCACGTCCGGGGAGACGGGCAACGTTCTGGATTTTTCCACTACATATTAAATAAATAATTAATAAAGAAAAATTAAAAAAAAATTTGCTGATTTATCTGTTTTTATTCCCTACAAAGGCGCCTTTTATATCTTGAGCAATAGGCGCTTAGAGCAATAGCTACGGCACTGGAACAAACTAGTGTAGTGATTATCTTTTCATGTAATACATTCAAAAAATATTGCAATTGCAGACAATAATTGAATTAACATTTTTGTCTCCTAAATCCAACCTTGTGGTCCACGTCCGGAGAGACGGGCAACTTTCTGGATTCTTCCACGAACGGCTAATAAGGCAATGGTGTGTAGGGGGTTGACTTTCTCGCCATTCACGTCAAAAACACTGATGGAGCCGATATTCGCTTACTAAAGGAATTTCGGTGAAGTCCGGATGGTCAACTTTCTAGCGATTCTCGGAGAATTTTTCTCTCGAGATCGTGGTTATGGGTTGACTTTCGTGATCTGTGCGAGTCAAAAACACTGATGGAACTGATATTCGCTTGCCAAAGGAATTTCGGTGAAGTCCGGATGGTCAGCCTTCCTATACGTCTCCCAAAATCCAACCTTGCGGTCCACGTCCGGGGAGACGGGCAACGTTCTGGATTTTTCCACGAACGGCTAATAAGGCAATGGTGTGTAGGGGGTTGAATTTCTCGCCATTCACGTCAAAAACACTGATGGAGCCGATATTCGCTTACTAAAGGAATTTCGGTGAAGTCCGGATGGTCAACTTTCTAGCGATTCTCGGAGAATTCTTCTCTCGAGATCGTGGTTATGGGTTGACTTTCGTGATCTGTGCGAGTCAAAAACACTGATGGAACTGATATTCGCTTGCCAAAGGAATTTCGGTGAAGTCCGGATGGTCAGCCTTCCTATACGTCTCCCAAAATCCAACCTTGCGGTCCACGTCCGGGGAGACGGGCAACGTTCTGGATTTTTCCACGAACGGCTAATAAGGCAATGGTGTGTAGGGGGTTGAATTTCTCGCCATTCACGTCAAAAACACTGATGGAGCCGATATTCGCTTACTAAAGGAATTTCGGTGAAGTCCGGATGGTCAACTTTCTAGCGATTCTCGGAGAATTCTTCTCTCGAGATCGTGGTTATGGGTTGACTTTCGTGATCTGTGCGAGTCAAAAACACTGATGGAACTGATATTCGCTTGCCAAAGGAATTTCGGTGAAGTCCGGATGGTCAGCCTTCCTATACGTCTCCCAAAATCCAACCTTGCGGTCCACGTCCGGGGAGACGGGCAACGTTCTGGATTTTTCCACGAACGGCTAATAAGGCAATGGTGTGTAGGGGGTTGAATTTCTCGCCATTCACGTCAAAAACACTGATGGAGCCGATATTCGCTTACTAAAGGAATTTCGGTGAAGTCCGGATGGTCAACTTTCTAGCGATTCTCGGAGAATTCTTCTCTCGAGATCGTGGTTATGGGTTGACTTTCGTGATCTGTGCGAGTCAAAAACACTGATGGAACTGATATTCGCTTGCCAAAGGAATTTCGGTGAAGTCCGGATGGTCAGCCTTCCTATACGTCTCCCAAAATCCAACCTTGCGGTCCACGTCCGGGGAGACGGGCAACGTTCTGGATTTTTCCACGAACGGCTAATAAGGCAATGGTGTGTAGGGGGTTGAATTTCTCGCCATTCACGTCAAAAACACTGATGGAGCCGATATTCGCTTACTAAAGGAATTTCGGTGAAGTCCGGATGGTCAACTTTCTAGCGATTCTCGGAGAATTCTTCTCTCGAGATCGTGGTTATGGGTTGACTTTCGTGATCTGTGCGAGTCAAAAACACTGATGGAACTGATATTCGCTTGCCAAAGGAATTTCGGTGAAGTCCGGATGGTCAGCCTTCCTATACGTCTCCCAAAATCCAACCTTGCGGTCCACGTCCGGGGAGACGGGCAACGTTCTGGATTTTTCCACGAACGGCTAATAAGGCAATGGTGTGTAGGGGGTTGAATTTCTCGCCATTCACGTCAAAAACACTGATGGAGCCGATATTCGCTTACTAAAGGAATTTCGGTGAAGTCCGGATGGTCAACTTTCTAGCGATTCTCGGAGAATTCTTCTCTCGAGATCGTGGTTATGGGTTGACTTTCGTGATCTGTGCGAGTCAAAAACACTGATGGAACTGATATTCGCTTGCCAAAGGAATTTCGGTGAAGTCCGGATGGTCAGCCTTCCTATACGTCTCCCAAAATCCAACCTTGCGGTCCACGTCCGGGGAGACGGGCAACGTTCTGGATTTTTCCACGAACGGCTAATAAGGCAATGGTGTGTAGGGGTTGAATTTCTCGTCATTCACGTCAAAAACACTGATAGAGCTGATATTTCAAGAACCTATAATATATAATTTAGTTACTCTTCGTTGTGGAATGGTTTCATTGCTGTGTGTTCAATAGTTTTTTCAATTAATAATTTTAATTACCCTCTCAATTCTTTATGAAATATCCTGTATATATATTACTAAATATAAATATTTTGTGAAATATATAATTATATGCTATAGTATTATAATAAATATAGGAAATTTTTATGTATATTTAATATGCAATCTTGTAGGAAGTAATGTTATTGATACATTTTAATAAATATGTAAATATATTTACATCAAAAAAATTGCGATTGTTGTAAGGTACAAATCTAAAATAAAAGCCGATTATGTTTGTAGCTCAAGTGAAAGATAATAGTTCTTTTAAATAATCGAAAATATAGATTGCTTAATATTTTAAATTGATCAAGGAAGGAAACAATGATATCCTTTCGTTTAATAATTTTCTTTTATTTTTTTGCATTTAGGAATTAAATCAACGAACTTTAATCTTGTATTTTCGAATCTAAATTCCTAGAAAGTCATAAATATGTGTTTTATAAATTTAGTATCAATATTGATTGCTGACAATATGAAATGACGATAGGGAAATTAATCAATGAGTTATTTGTTAAATCAAAATTGAAATTTTTTTTTTATTCTTACAGTCGCTAATAAAAGTCAATTTGCATATAAAGATAAAGATTCTGTTATGAATTAATTGTAAATCAAACTTATTTTGAGAAAATCTTTGATTGAAAGAAACTAAATAAATTTTTCTTTTATTTTAAGAAATACAGTTCGAACATAAATTCTTTCCCTGATTTGAAATATTTATTATATGAAAACTATTCAAGGTTCAAACACAAAGTTTTCTGAACCTTTTAACTCAACTAAAAAGTTTTTCCAAACAATAAATATTTCCACAGATTTATTATATTAGAGCATTTCAATGTTGGAAAAATGTCATTTTTTTTTACAAGAGCTTCGTTTATTAGCAGAGTGTGTGTAGTTGATGCTTCTCTTCATTTTCTCCAACATCTCATCAGTTATTATCGCTGAAGCATAAGTTACCTTTGCCATCAGTTACAATATCAAGAATTTGTGTTGAATACACTTTGTATTTGATAAACCTCAATAAATAAAGTCAAGAGGGATAATGTCCAGTGAACATATGCCATGATATTATACTATCCTTTCCAATCTATCGGTTTGGAAACGTTGTAGTCAAGAATTGACGAACATATAAACCACATTATGACAGTATTACATTGTTACAAAAATACCCTCGGCAAACTTTTCTGAGATGCAACGCATAGCTCCATCATGCCAAGATAAACGTTTGCTGAAATGGTCAGTAAAGAAGAAAGATTCAATGGCTTTGTTATACATTACAACGTACCAAACATTCATTTTAGAGCTGTCGTTCTCTTTCTCTAAAATAACATGTAAGTTTTCTGACCTTCAAATATAGATATTATGTCTATTTACAATTCCCCGGACGCTAAAAGATAACATCATAATAAAAACATACGTGCTTACGATAATCATTGTCTTTATCAATTTGTTGCAAAATCTTCGTAGCAGTAGACCTGATGGCCGTGGTGAAAACGTGCTGTACTTTCACACTGGAGGATTCAAGTTCAATTCCTAGTTCCCAAACACTTTTTCAGAACGAGTCGGGACCAGCTCGTTTAACTCCATCCTCCACCTGACCGCTGATTCCACCAGGAGTGTGGCAGCTCATGGTGGGAGCTGCAATATCTCGCCATTACCTACAAGGTGTCGGCAGGATTGGTAACATGGAGTCATTTTGGCTTCCCACTCTAAAGGATCCT
The DNA here is from genome assembly GCA_000484575.1 of Olivierus martensii. Taxonomy (NCBI): domain Eukaryota; kingdom Metazoa; phylum Arthropoda; class Arachnida; order Scorpiones; family Buthidae; genus Olivierus; species Olivierus martensii. The sequence continues at coordinate 24,048 of AYEL01063162.1, forward strand.
AATTCAGTCTCAGATCTCCCCCTTGAAAATGATTAATGTTTATCATAGGTTGATTCCCGACCTTTTCGTGAACAACACTAAAAAGTAGTACTAATGGAATCAATGGCCTCCTTCTTATCCCAACTGACAGACTTGGAGATAACCGTACGAATCCAGAATACGGCGAATCGGCGAACGCCGACAAGCGCGGGGGTTGGGGTCACGACCACTCGAGGACCTAGTCCTCATACTGGAGCCCGAACAGGGACTTTGCCGACAGAGCAGTACCGCATCTTGTTCCTTTAAAAGTTAACCCATGTTGTTCCTGTTATCTTCGACGTTTTGCTAACAGTCAACAGTCTTCATACCCACCACCTCATCCATTCCCGTCAGCAAGTGATCTTGCCACCCGATGTCCAGTTCATCCGTTCCCGCCAACGATTGACCTCGATATCAAGGGATTTATGCACCAGCCAAGCCAGAGGTTGTTTCTTTGAAGATGATACTGATGTTTTGAAAGGGATCCTAAGACTATATTGCTTGGAAAACGATCCACTACTTTTATTAAACGTTAATTCCAATAAGTAATTTAACAAAAGGTAACACTTCCTCCGATAAAGCACCACAGTCGTGACCATACGGTCTAATTCTTACAATACCAAAATAAGTCAAGGCAAGATTCTGCTTTTCACGGAATCCGAGATTTTTGCATAATATTTTTTTCATCGCGAAAACGGAACAGATAAATAGCTATATGAAAAAGTACTTATCCCAAAGAAGTATCGATACCTGTGCGCGTCACCATCTTGTGTGGGACAATGTTTTGCGAGACACTTTCAAGATGTAAAATTACACGAATTAGTGTTATAGAAGAGAGATTTTGTTATATGAATACGTGTTATAGGAGAGCACGTTATACGGGAGTTTACTTTAATACATCTTGAAGGTGTCGCGCAAGAGTTATAATCAACCTCCTTGGCAAGAATACTTTCCAAGATGATGTAATTATACATGTTAATGCAAATATATATTATAAATTAATGTATATATAATATATAAATTCATAAATTGCATGAGTAACTTATGGATTTCAGCATTAAACCATAACCCATATAATCGGAAGAATATTCCCGGCGTATTTTTGGCTTTTAAAAACAAGGTGTAAAACCAGAGCAGGTTTTCGTCATTACGATGATGGTCATGTGACGTTTTACTTCTCGTTCAATATGGCAGCGGTACATGGTTCGTTTACCAATTCTGAGGTAAACTTTTGGAAATATCTTCTAATCGAAGATCTATCGACTGGTATCACATTTGGCAATTCCGTGAAAAGCAGAATTCACTCCAAGTCCACAAAAACGGCATCAACAATTCACCAACACAAGACAAAAAACATCGATACTCAACAGTCATAGGAGGAAGAAGACAGATCAAAAACGCCACCAACCGTATTTATACCATATTAAATTTGCATAATAATAATAAATTTTATTGTATATTTAAATCAACAATTTAAATAATTAATTGGTTATTCTCTTAAAATTCTTCAATATTGCTAATAGCTGTTACAAATGAATTAGTTCAACTAATATTAATTTTACCAAACATCACTACGATAATTTTAGTTCAAACCACAGATTACTAATACAGATGGGACACTTCCTATACTTTCAATGGTAACTTTTAAAAACTGTTACAAATGAATTAGTTCAACTAATATTAATTTTACCAAACATCACTACGATAATTTTAGTTCAAACCACAGATTACTAATCGGCGACCATACACAACACCCACTTCCTCGGTGAGATTTATGTTTCTTTTCTTCCAAAATAAAATTTTCTTTTTCTTTTCACCACAATTTTCTTTATTTTCGAATCCTCACAGTTAAACTATCGAACTTTAAAAACCTTTTAAAATGAAATCTAAAGTTATTTTAATCTTCCTCTAATTTGAAAATAGGATATTAAATTTTAAACCATGTGATTATTTTATTTATCGATAGATGAATCTAAAAAAAAATAGTAAAGTTTTTTTTAATCTTCCTCTAATTTGAAAATAGGGTATTAAATTTTAAACCATGTGATTATTTTATTTATCGATAGATGAATCTATAAAAAAATGATCGTTCAAAAGAATTATTGATTCCAATATCTTATTTGTAACAAAAAACATATGTATGAAATTTTTATGAATAATGTTACATAAAATATTTTATTTGTAACAATAATTTTAAATAATGAATTTTAAGCAAATTTAATTCATGATGATAAGATTGTTTTCATAAATATGAAAATAATAGCCGAACATTATAGTAATTCATATATTAGCCAAATTTTTACTTAAATGAATTTAATGGTTGACAGATTCGAATAAATTTTTTAAGAACTGGCAAGCTAAAGCATTTTCACACGATAAATCCGGCCAACAATAAAGAAATTTTTCACTTCATTTAACAAATATGAAGCCGAACATTATAGTAATTCATATATTAGGCAAATTTTTACTTAAATGAATTTAATGATTGAAATAATTAAACAATTTCAAATAAATTTTTTAAGAACTGGCAAGCTAAAGCAATTTCACACGATAAATCCGGCCAACAATAAAGAAATTTTTCACTTCATTTAACAAATATGAAAGAATATCATTATAATTTACGCAAACAGAAACATTGTCATTCCTTATCTGAATGTTCAAGCCGAACATAATTCATATATTAGGCAAATTTTTACTTAAATGAATTTAATGGTTGACAGATTCGAATAAATTTTTTAAGAACTGGCAAGCTAAAGCATTTTCACACGATAAATCCGGCCAACAATAAAGAAATTTTTCACTTCATTTAACAAATATGAAAGAATATCATTATAATTTACGCAAACAGAAACATTGTCATTCCTTATCTGAATGTTCCTATAATTATGAATGGTGTTAATCAGATTAAATACCTGGATATTATTTTTGATATTAAACTAAATTTGTTATTACACATTGAAAAACTGCGTATATATCGCTCTAGATCAGTGCTTCTCAAACTTTTTTTCATTCATGACCCCATTTTTCATTACGAGATTTTTCGCAACCCTATTTTTAATTACGAGATTTATCGCGACCCCAGATATTAAATATGAAATAGTATTAAATATGAAATAAAACATACTAGTACATAAATCATTTACACACTTATTAAAATGATATTAATTATGAAATAAAACATACAAGTACATAAATCATTTACACACTCAAAATATACAAGTACATAAATCATTTACACACTTCTTAAGATGAAAACAATCAACCAACTACACTGAAAATTCATACGTTAAATATTGGGTGTTTGTGAAATTACATATAAACTAAAATTCAAGTGTTTGAATTTAATTTTAGGGATCCCAGCATTTTATTGTTTATATATATATTGTTCATATATAGGAATTTTGTACATATTGTTCATATATATTGTTCAACATACATATATATGAATAACATATTGTTCATATATAGGAAGATTGATCATTTCATCGATAAAGATACTATTATAAAATTGTACTGTTCCTGTGCAGTTTCCAAATTTTTACCTGTGTGATATTCTTGTGTGAGATTCAGCATCTTTATATAACATTCACAAATTAAATGTAATTCAGAAATTTATTCTGAGAAAACAATTCCTCAGTAAGAAATTTATATGGTAAATATAAAATTGATACCATTCAACTTGTTTACATAAAAATTTGTTAGTTTTGCCACAGGTATAATATGAATTTTATATTTTCACATACTTATATTGCTGAAATATATGAAATAATAGGAAATCATCATACTGTTTTAGAGATTCCTTGAATAATATATTATAAAAATTAACTTTAATAATAAAAGTGGGTGATCGGTTAACGAACATAATCCGTTCCAAGACAATGTTCGTTATCCGTATTGTTCGTTAACCGATCATCGATTTACCATAGGTTTTTATGAGAATTTGATTAATTCGTTCCGGAGACCCAAAAAAACCATAAATAAAAATTATATAATTTCTTACTACGTTTATTAATATGTAATAACAATAATATATACATACTCATCTATATGTTTATTTTCTGATAAAAAATCTGTCTAATATCGATTGCTTTTCTCTCTCCTTCAGGATTTTTCGGAAGTGATTAATAGTATTGTTGTGGTAGAGATCCTCAGCCTTATTGACCTCAACCTAGTATGGGTGCCATTCTAAGACCAAAAAAATCATATTTCGGAAGTGATTAATAGCATTGTCGTGGTAGAGATTCCCAAGCCTAGTGATCTCAACCTTGTATGGGTGCCATTCTAAGACCAAAAAATTGTAAAATCTCAACTTGATATGGGTACCATTCTAACACCAAAAAATTGTAAAATCTCTCTTTTACCTTCTTTAATAAATCTTTGATCCGAGTTCATATTAATCGGGAAAAACTACTGTTCTTCCATCTTTTCCCATAAGTCGAATTACCCATAAGTCCGCGCAAGGGCTAGGTCTGTCATTCCGTTAGATTAGATAAACCGAAATATCCTCATGGGCGGCCGGATGGCCGAGTGGTAACGCGTTTGCGTACCACGCTGGAGGACCCAGGTTCATCTCCGAATACATTTTAATCGGGAAAAACTACTGTTCTTCCATCCTTACCCATATTTTCACGAATGCGCAAGGCTTAAGCCTGTCATTTCGTTAGATTAGTTAAGCCGAAATATCCACATAAAATATTTTTATCTGGCGGCAGCCACTTATAGAGCTGCCCTCATCACAGGCTGACCAACACCTATGATGGGGTCAACCGGAAAATTGAAGGATGGGTTTCAATGAGCTGGGCCCAGATCCCTCCTGAAAAATTGGAGGAGTGGGACTCCCGGATCCTTCAGAATGGTAAGCCACAGCTTTACCATGCATCCGTACAGCTGACCTGTCATTCCGTCAGTCCGCGGGTCCCACAGTTTGTTCTGTGGGCTGACCAGTACCTATGATGGGATCAATTGGAAGATTGAAGGATGGGTTTCAACGGTCCAGGCCCAGGTCCCTCTTAAAAAAATTGGAGGTGTGGGACCCCCGGATCCTCCAGAATGGTAAGCAACAGCTTTATCATGCAGCTATCCGGCTCATCGGTCATTCGGTCAGTCCGCGGGTCCCACAGTTTGTTCTGTGAAATGTTCTGATCACTCAATTGATGATTAACATTTATAATTAAATGATTATAGTGAGTTATAATGAGTTATTAACATTATGCTTCTTCTGAAAGTTTTGAATAAAATGTCTTCAAAATTAAAAATTTAAAAAACAAATGTTTTATATTTGGCTATTTTGTATGAAGTTGATCAACTTTTATTTTAACATTATTATATATTCTATTCATTAGCATTCCCAAGAAAGAAAAATGAAGTTTCTACTATTGATTTCTATATTCCTTTAGGAATTAACTGTGTAAAATAATAATTTAATTTTTAACTAAAGTGACATTCTAATAACCATAAATTCTATACTTGATTATTCTATAGAATTTTCAGTTATTGGAATGTCATTTTTAGTTATGTTTTTTTATTATAACTTGTAACTGAGGAAGGCTCAAGAAGAGCCAAAAACATTTTTACAAACTTTTTAATAAAGTGTAATTTTCTGAGTTGAATTTAAAATTCTGCTTTAGTCCTAATGTTATAAATTAAGAATATAAAATTTTTATGATCAATTTTTCCAACTGATCATAAAAATTTATATTGTTAATTTATAACAATAGGATTAAAGCAGAATTTACAAGTTTTGCATGCAATAACCAAATAAATGTAATTTTATCCTTACATCTATTTAAAATTGTAAAAACAAAAAAAATTTTTTCAAAATATATTTTGAATATACTTACCACTAAAACAAAGCACTCTTAGCAGTTGAGATCACTTCTAAATTCTATTTAGTAGCTACGTTTTTGGGATTTAATTTTCATATTTATATATATATAATGTTAGAAATTCAATTTTTAAATAATAATGTTGGTTCATTTAAATTTAATAATAAGAATGAAACTATAATAATATAAAATCAAACATATCCAATAGTTCAAAAAATACACTGCTTTCATATAACTATAACAAAATATAAATATTCTATAATGTTTGTATCTTTAGTATTGGAAATGGCTGATTGATAATTTTTAACTGAAAATATGTATGTACTTAAGAACTAATTAAAATATTATTACTTTTTAGTGTTAAATTTATATATACTGATTTGTGTTAAATTTTAGATTTGTTTATGATAAATCCAATATGTACAGTATAATTTTTATAAAGTGAATAAGAATAAATACCTGAGAAAATAAGTGCTAATTCTTTGTTGAATGAAGGCTAATTCTTTTTATCTGTGAATATGACTTAAATATAGCATTTTATGTAAAATAGATATATGTATAACAGAATTTAAATCATTTTTAGGAAATATTATATATTAAAATCAATTAATTTAAAGAAAGCAGTACCTAGAAATATATTTAAATGACAAGCTCTAGATTCAAAGTGGAAAATATTTTATTACTATTTACTGAACTTGATAAAGTCATCCTCAGCATTAAAAAATTAGAATAAAAGCAGTTTTGGAAGAACAAAAAATTACAGAATGTTATTTAAACTTAAATGTTTAGAACAAACAAATATATCAAATTATTAAGTCTCTGTACACATTAAATAATAATCGATTAGTTATAAAAACAGTAGATTCAACAAAATAAAATGCTAAAATATACAATAAAATATGGTAGATGGGAGCTGATTACATATATAGGTTATATAAGCCATTGTGGCGGTATATTAACGTGTACAGAGACTTAATAATTTGATATATTCATTTGTTCTAAATATTTAAATTTAAATTTAAATAGCATTCTCTAATTTTTTGTTCCAAAACTGTTCTATATTCTAATTTTTTAATGCTGAGGATGACTTTATCAAGTTGAAAGTACTTCAGTAAATAGTAATAAAGCATTTTCCACTTTGAACCTAGAGCTCATCATTTAAATATATTTCTATTTTGTAGGTGGAAGATTTTATACATTATTTTGTTAGTGTTGAGGCAGCACCTATATTGAAAATTTTTGTCAGCAGTGAGTGAATTGAAAAACAAAAAAAATTATTTAATGAATGAAAAAAAAAAAATCATTACTTTTTAAAATACAATTTTTTTTATAATTATTTTATTTATAACAGAACAATTTTATGTCTTAAAGAGAAAAAAATTGAATTTTATATTTAAGCTTTAATGTCAGTCCAGAAAATTATAAGATGATATATTTTATATATCAATAATTTACTAATCTCTAAAATATTTTATTCTCCTCAAGTTTATTCCTTACTATTAATTTCATTTGAATCTGACTGCATATAAATTATTAAGGGAAAAATAAAAGTTAAATACCAGTAGATTGTTGTTTATTTCAAAATATTAAATAATTATATCATTTTATAGAATCATATATTTCAAATAGAATTGCTAGCATGATTCAAAATATCTATAGAGTTTTCTCACAGATAAACAGATGACTGAAACTTGAACTTTTTCTTAAATAAACTTGAGTTTGGTGTTTTAAAAGTTTCTTTAAATTCACAAACATCATTTATTAATCAACAGAAAATTATTCCATGAAATGCATGTATGAAAATAAGAGATTATGAAATTTTTACTATTATTATTATTAAATTAGATACTGAGTTGTTATAATTTTAACAACATACATGGGATATTTAGACTATAGCAAACTCCATGATTTTATAAAAACAAATTTCAAATTAGTTTTTAAAATTTGCAACTTAAGCTATTAAGCTTCTTTAGAAACATGAAAAAGAAAAAGCCCTAGAAAGACTTTTTAGGACATAGTCAAATGCCCTCATTTGGCAACTATTGATAAGTGAATATTAATTTATGATTTTTGCAACTGAATTTTGAAACACATTTTAATAGACTGATCTTATTTTACTGCTAAACATTTATAGCTTTTTAATCTTTCTGTTTTTAATCACTTTTGAAATTTTTATTTGAAAAAATTTTAATAATCATAGCACTTTTTATCAAATATAATATTTTAAGCATAGTTTTTCTTTTATATGAATTATGGAATTTTACATTATTTTTACAAATCAACTTTTTTACATTTATATTTTTTAATGGAATTAATGATGTTACTTATTATTTTGTTTGGTTTTATCAATTACTCTTTTAAAGTTTTGAATTATTATTAGGTATTATATGCTAGGCTTTGCTTTTATTATGCATTATTTTTATTTTTTTATGAACATTATATTTGATATAGTTTGGTGTCTAGATGATCCATAGATCATGAAAAAATAAAGCAGTAGTTTGTGCTTTATTTTTATATATTCATTACAGCTTTAAGTTATCAGTGATTACTGGATTTTCAGGTACAGTGAGCTAATAATAATCATCAAAACAGCTTGGGTACTCAAGCTGTTTTGCTTTGTACTTTTTCTTCATATCAGCTTAAGTTTTTAAAAATACTCGAATTTCAGCAACTCTAATTTCAATTAAAAAATTCTAGCACTCTTAGCAGCTAAGCAAATTTGAAAAACCTTTTTATTTAAGGTTGCATAATTTTTAAAGTAATAAAGCTGTAATGTTTTCAGTTTTGTGCCATCTTCAGGTACAAATGTTTTACACATTTGTACCTGAAAATGGCGCAAAGCCGAAAACGAATGAGTGTTATTTGTTCGTATATAAAAAGGTTTTTCAAATTTGCTTAGCTGCTAAGAGTGCTAGAGTTTTTTAATTGAAGTCTATAAGTTTAAGCAGTTGTGTAGTCTTTAACTCTAATTTCAAATATTATTCAAAAATTATTTAATATGCATTGAAAATTATAAATATAATTATTGTTGATTTGTTGACTAGATTTATATACAGATTAATAAAAATTGCTGTTTTATTTGTTATATTTAGTTCAGTCTACAAAGTATGCTAATTGATTTTCATTCCTTTTTAGATCTGATATAATAATTGAAGTATTAGACTTAATGAAATATATATTTGAAAATACTGTTGTTAATGCATGGAATATGTTTATTGATATTTTTATGCAATTGCTCATTTTGATAAGTTCCCCAAAGAAACAGATTGAAGGTTGGTATATGTGTATATATATTTTTAGAAATTTTATTATTCATTTATTAGATTAATTTTTATAAATTGAAAAAAAAACTATTTTATCAAAATTGTGTAAGGAAATACTTAAAGCAGTAGGATAAAAAGCTCTTTTTACAGAATTAAAAGTTTTCAATGTCAGAACCACTGAAAATGGTTATGTTGTAACTGAAAGCACTCTGGTCAAATAAACTTCGTTTTTATCCTACTGCTTTAAGTGCTTCCTTACACAATTTTTATAAAATAGTTAAATTTGGATTTTAGCAATCTTTTGAAATTTGTTAGTTAATTATTGAAAAATATTGTTTTGTTAAAAGTTTATTTCTTAGTACAGATAGAAGAAACAGCTTATAATGATCAATAAAATATGAAATTTAAAAAGCAGTTTCGGTTATGAACCTATTCAGTTTCCTTGCATGCTAAACAAATATGACTGTACTATACTAAAACTAAACTATAATAAATACAACTTAGAAGATATATATACATACATGCATACATACATACATACATAGAGACATCTTACATAAGATATTAACATCTCTATGTATATATATCTTCTAAGTTGTATTTACTGTAGTGTAGTTTTAGTATAATACAGTCATATTTAATTGCTTAATATGCAAGGAAATTGAAAATGGGTTTATATCCCAAAAGCACTTTTAAATTTCATATTTTATTGGTCACTATAAGTTATTCTTTCATCTGTTTAAAAGAAGACCAAGTTTTATATTTACTTTATTTTTTAGTACTTGACGTATGTGAAGAGTTAAAAATATTAACATTGAAGTGTCTTCAATCTTTAATTTCACATGTTTCATTATAGTAAGTGAATAAACAGATTTTTTAATAATTTATTATATATACAATACTTGAAAGAGTCAAAAAAAAAAAAAAAAAAAAAAAAAAAAAAAAAAAAAAAAAAAAAAAAAAAAAAAAAAAAAAAAAAAAAAAAAAAAAAAAAATACAGGTAACCTTCAATTTATGTTGGGGTTAGGTTCTGCCATATTAATTCGTAATTCAGAACTTCATAATTTGAAGTAAAATTACAGATAAGTTTCTGGAAGTTTCTACCCACTTTCATTGGCAGAGGGAGATACACTCAGGTGGTCCCTTTTTGTTCTATTTATAGAAACTTCTAGAAATGTGTAGATATTCATGTAAATCATGTAACAGTAACAAAACCTACAAAGATTCAAATTTCATAATTTTGAAAACTAATTTGAGGTTTTGTAAATCGAGGGTTACTTGTATTGATATGTTTTAATACATTAATTTCTAATCCATAGTTCACAAGATATAAAAGATTTACAATGAGTAATTCTATACCTGCTGGACATTGTGTATAGACAATGTAAAAGATTTACAAACAGTAAATTCAAAACTAGCACAAGACTGCAGAAATTACCGTTATTTGACAAGCGTTTTCAACCCTCCTTCAGGGTCATCATCAGATCTAATACAAACTGTTACAAGACAAACTTATATTTATAAGGTAGATTTTTTATCCTCCCTGTTTATATGTGTAAGGTGAAAAACAGACATACGATACATCCACATATAACTGTAAACACTTATCAACAAGGTTAGACACCTCTTGTTGACAGGTGTTTATAGTTATACGTAGATGTATCATATATCTGTTTTTCACCATGCATATATAAATAGGGAGGATAAAAAAATCTACCTTATAAATATAAGTTTGTCTTGTAACAGTTTGTATTAGACCTGATGATGACCCTGAAGGAGGGTTGAAAACATTTGTCAAATAAAAGTAATTTCTGCAGTCTTGTACTAGTTTTGAATTTACTGTTTTACAATAGTTCAAAAGCAGAGAGATGCAAAGAGATTTTACAAATATTGTAATAAAGATTTTTCATTATTTTCAATATTTAAAAAGTTCTAATATTTAAAATATTTTATTAAATTTGATAAAATCTTTATTGAAACTTAACAAATATTATTGTTTAAAAAAGTTGAAAATTATAAAATTGTGATTCATTTCAGTTTACAATTTATAAATAAATTTTTAACTATAAAATGGATTTATTATTTTCAGTGTCATGGAACAAATGTACAAATATGATTTTTACCTTCCATTAAGTCATGTTATTTATATATCATTACAACTAATAGAAAATGAAGCTTCACGAGACATAAAAATAGCTGCATTGGAAGTAATTACAGCTTTATTAGAACCAAAAGGTACATATATAAATCTTTTTTTCTTAATTTATGTTTAATTGTGAAAAAATTATAAAAACTGTAATTTTAGATGTGGATTGTATATTGAGTTTAGCTGGCAATAAATTTGCAACATTTTTACCAGGAATTACATCACTTTTAACAAAAACAGTTACCAGTGATTTTCATCAGGGACAGGCAAGTAAATTTGATATATTTATCTTAGTTTTTGCTTTGTTGTTATAATTGAAAAAGTAAATATCATTGTTATATATTTTATTAACTGTGTGCATGCATGCTATTAATTTCTTTTGTTTAATTAATAGTTACATTATTTTAAATTATTTAAAAATCAAAATTTGTACATTAATTCAAAATTTTCAACCTATTTTTTTCAGATTATAATTGTGGTAAGTTTAATAGATTGTTTGTTATAAAAATCATTCTTTATATAATGTTGGATAAAATGTAAATTATAAATATTTCTTCTTACATAGAATATAATCAAAGTATTTCAGAAATTAATAACACTTACCGTGGGTGATGAAAATTTGCATAATTCCTGTATTGTTACAGGTTAGGAAATTATAAATTTTTTATTAAAACCATTATTTCAGATTTTACAGTGTCAATTTTTTTAGATGATTTTGTTAAAAATTTGAATGTTCCAAATATAAAAAGAAATGAAGATTGGATAAAAACAACTTCTGAGAATTTAAAAATTTTAATTAAAAAATTAGTATGCTTAGTCTGCCATTCTCACTGGAAAGTTCGGCTAGCATTGGTTGAATTTTCGGAATGCCTTTTATTAAAATGTACAAGGTAATATAATATTTGAATATTAATAATCAAATAATTAATTTTGATAAACAATGTTTTTATTGCTTAAGTAAATTATATAATATACTTATAATAAACTGCAATTATAAATTGTAAAATTAAAACTGAAATTTAATTTTGTTAAACCTGTTTAGTTCTCTTCAGAATTGCATTTCTTCAATTCTTGAAATTTTACTAATATTATCTGTTGATGACTATTCAGAAGTATTAAACAAAAGCAATGCTGTTTTAAAAGAATTTACCAAATATAATATTAATAAAAATAATCGTAATATACTTGATATATTAGAAGATGATTTGCATAATTTGGTTATAAGACTACCAAGGATTATGAAAACTGAAGGTGAGAAATTATAGAATATATACACTGCAAATTGTAATCATTATTAATAATATATTTTTACTAGATGAAAAACACATTTTGTCATCTCTCAATCTACTTCTTGGTTATTTGAATATATTTGGTAAGAAATCTGAAACTGGATACTTTATATTAGATAATAAGTTGAAAATATATTATTTTTCTATATAAAATGGTTTTATAGAATAAATTTTAATAGTATATCTATAAATAAGCATAACAATTAGAATACCACTATATTCTAATTGTTTTTTTATGTAAAGCTGATGACTTCTTGAAATCAAAAATACTTCTATAATAAAATTATCTTTTTCCACTTTGAATAAGATATATTTATAGATATACTAGCTATATAAGTGGAAGTTTATTTATGCACTATAAATTTTAATACTAATACAAATCTTTAAAAGTAAATATCGAAGATACTTAAAATATTAATAAAAATTTTCTAAAAAATATTTTTGTAGGTGTTCATATTACTCATTTTCTGCATTCACTTCCTCACCAAAAACGAATTATTTTAGCTTTGTTACATGTGGCAGAATTAGAAAATAATAGTTTAATAGATGAAGTTGTATCTCAGAGTAAGTAATTAAACATTTTGTTTATTATTTAGTGATAGGATTTTTAAATAATGTAGAATGAAAATTAAGTAATTGCCAAAGATATATTCCAGAAAAAGAAAAAATATTTGCATTTCTTGAGTTATATTTTTGATTTTGTATACTCAGTATAGTCATAAATTCCCATACACAAGTTTTGTTTTGCTACATAAATTTAATAATTCTTTAGGACATGTACAGTGATACGTTGGTATACATTCGCTTTGGAATAAGTCCAACTTGGTATACATTCTGTTTGGATGCGAAAAATTTTGTTTGGTATACGACTTTTGTTTTGAATATGATTCACATGCTAGAACTTGTATGAATCTGTTGTGTATCTCTTAAAAACACATTCCTTCTATAAAACTTGCAGAGAAGTACCACCCCAATAAAGTCCAAACAAGTCATAATAGCATTGTCTGGTCATTCCAGACAATGTCATATTTCTGAAACATCCTAGGAGAAGGCAGAAGCAAAGTTCTTTGGATAGATTTTTAATAAAAGTCAAACCTGATATGCCTCAGCAAGGTCCAAGTAGGGAAAAGCAAGAAAAACATAGTAAGAGAAAAACACCAGAATTTTAGATTCCTGAAATTTTATTGGAAGAGGACTCTCCTTCCAAACAATAACATCTCCTCCTCCTCCCTTCTCAGCACCATCCTAGTAGGGACTTGACTTTTCTCAGCAAGGTTGTGAGGTTAATTTTTCATTTATTTCATATACTGTAATTGAAATAGAAAAATTAACATATTACTGTAATTGTTTTTATATTTATGTGTTTTAGTATTAAGCAGTGTTTAAATTATTTTATACAACCCCATCAATGTTATAATATGCCAATAATAGAGATTTTTTACCATGGGAATGGATTAATTATTTTCCCTTTATTTTTTATGGCAAAAATTCGTTTGGTATACATCCTATTTGGTATAAGTCCAAGGATCTGGAATGGATTAAGGACGTATACCAAGGTACCACTGTATATAAATTAAAAATATTAGATTGGTCGCACAAAGGTGCCCCCTCATGCTTTGATGCGGTCAGTGGCTCTGAGACGGGATAAGTCGGGACAAATTCCCAGGGCCTGTAGAAGATTGAGAGGATCGGGCCACTTCCTAACAATAAGAATTTTTTTCTACTTTTTTTAATTAAGTAATTGCACACTGTAAGATATATAGAATTAAAATTTTATTATAAAAATGTAAGGCAAAGAAAAATCTTTATATTCTAAACAATTAAAATAAGAATTAATTATGATAATTAAACAAAGCATTTCATTTAAACAGAGAAGGAACTGACAGACCGACAGGACCCACAACAAATTTTTTTAGAGGATTGAAATATGTACAGTGAAATATATATAGCGAAACGATTGGGACTGGAAAATTTTTTCATTATAACTAACATGAAAAGAAAAATTTTTAGAAAAGTTGGAGGCATTTCCCAAAGTCAGTTCCATGAACCTATGATGTTATTCTTCAAAAAAATCAATATTTCAAAGATTTTTTTCAAAAATATAATCAAAAAATAAAACTCATTGAACTTCAATTTCCTTAAATTGCATATAGTATACTTTTTAAACAGAATTTAAAGGGAATAAAATTTTAATAATTTTTCTTTATTTTTTGTTATATTACGGTTAAGTAAGTAGTAGTTTAAATATTAAAGAGGGAATAACTTGATAAAATAATCTAAAATAAGTTCATTTATGCAGTGGCGCCGAGACGGGGGTAAGTCGGGACAAATTCCCGGGGCCCGTAGAAGATTGAGTGGCCCGGGCCGCTTCCTAACAGTAAGAATCTTTTCTACTTCTTTTAAGTAACTGCACATTCATTATAAGATATATATAATTAAAATTGTAAGGTAAAGAAAAATCTTTGTATTCTAAACAGTTAAATAACAATTAATTATGATAATTAGACATAAGCATTTCATTTAAACAGAAAAGGAACTGATAGGTTGACAGGGCCCACAATTTTTTTAGAGGAATGGGATATATATACAGTGGAATACATTTTTAACGAAACGATTGGGACCGGAAAATTTTTTCGTTATAACCGATTGAAAAGAAAAATTTTTAAAAAGTTGAGGGCGTTTCCCAAAGTTAGTTCCATGAGCTTATGATGCTAATCGAAAAAAATCGATATTCTAAAGATTTTCTTCGAAAATATAATAAAAAAATAAAATTCGTCGAACTTCAATTCCTTCAAATTGGATATAGTATACTTTTTAAACAGAATTTAAAGGGAATAAAATTTTGAATAATCTATGTGTAAAATATATGTAATATGTATGACTTTGATATCTTACAGAGTAGAAAAGAAAAATATATATATATACATAGGGATCCCAAAACCTGGTTCATACTGGAGCCTAGGATTTCTCTCAGCACCCCTGGATGCTGTTGCATAATCTCTCTAGCCATTTATCTCTTGCTTTATACAAATTTTCCAAAGGAAATTTCTCTCATTCCCAGAGAAGGACTTTCTTCAGATTGTTGACACTGCTGTGCAGGGTTGCAGAGTCGGAGTTGGAGGTTTTTGGGTGGATTCAGAGTTGGAATTTTAAACTGCCCAGAGTCCATAGTCGGAGTTGGATCTTATAGACTTTAGGGAGTTGGAGCCAGAGTCAGATTTTTTTTTAAAAGGTGGAGTCTAAGTTGGATCATTTTCCATCCAATTCTGTAACCCTGGGTTGCAGAATTGGAGGTTTTTGGGTAGAGTTGGAGTCAGATTTGTAAACTGCCTGGAGTCAGAGTCAGAGTTGGGTCTTACAAATTTTAGAGAGTTGGAGTCAGAGTCAGATTTTTTTTAAAAGGTGGAGTTGGAGTCAGAGTCAGATCATTTGCCATACAACTCTACAATCCTGCTGTTGTGGGGTCTTGCATACATCTTTAACTCCAACTTCAACTATATGTTGTATGTTATAATCTAGTGGATTCAGATCTGGAGATACAGCAGGCCATTCTTCACTGGAATGAAGTTGGGAATATGCTGAGTTATCCACCTCTGGATAACTTTGGTTTTGTGTGATGGAGCAGAAGCTTATTGGGAGGACTAATGGATATAGTTGAAAAGATCAGTGTTTAGTGGCTTTACAGTCAGTTATAAAATTTCTTTTATATGTTGGGACCATGATCTACTAAAATGTACATAACTTGTGGTTCGAGGGATCCAGAACACAGTATAGCGTTGTTTCTATTCTCAACTATTTTATTCAGTGAAAAGATTAAAATCAACAGTAAGGAGAGAATGAAACAGAATTCTATGTATAATATCTTGGGGAGAGTGAGAAATGTGTGATATTCTACCTGAGAGAGAGAGAGCGAGCTTCAATGATGGATCTGGAAGAATGCTATCCTCAATGTATCTACTAAACGGATTGTTGTCTTCCTCATCAGTTTTTGGTTTCTTGTCTCTTGTGTACCCTTTGGATCCTGTTTAGTCTGCTCCAACCAGATGTGTGAGAAGTCCTCTCTCTCCTTCATAATGCAAAGATCTTATATTCGGATCTGACCTGGATGACGAGTTACATTTCTGTGTCATGTAGATGTATATGATGGATAGTTAGAAATTGCTTCCTATCAAAATTCTTCCAGGATGGATATCAATTTTGAAACATTTTACTAAATTCTTAACTGAAACAAAAAGCACTTTTAGCAGTATAAGTTCTCACTAAAAAATTTTATTGGTTCTGGTGTTTTATTTATTGAAACTGGTGGATCGACAGGTATGATGTGCGTATCGATATTTAAAAGCGCAAAAAATAGAGATAGAGGAAATAGAGGATAAATAGAGGAAACCATTTCAATAAATCTATCAGAAGTAACAATACAAAAGTAAAGATTGCTTAACATAGTTCTCCTTTACATGTGTTTTTGATTTTGAAAATTATCCTAAAAAATTACTTATAAGATTCTTAACAATTTCTATAATTCATTAAATTTAATAAAAAATTATTTCTGGTGTTTTATTTATTGAAACTGGTGGATCGACACGTATAATGTGCGTATCGATATTTAAAAGCGCAAAAAATAGAGATAGAAGAAATAGAGGATAAATAGAAGAAACCACTTCAATAAATCTATCAGAAGTAACAATACAAAAGTAACGATTGCTTAACATAGTTCTCCTTTTCATGTGTTTTTGATTTTGAAAATTATCCTTAAAAATTACTTATAAGATTCTTAACAATTTCTATAATTCATTAAATTTAATAAAAAATGTCTGTTAATCGAATGCTAATTAAATGCAATAATTAATTAATTTTATAAATAAACTGAGATTGAGTGATGAATAATAAGTTAACGAAAATTACTTTAATAACTGTAATAGAAATTCGAGTGAAGTACTTCAAGTTGTTATTGATTTATATAAATAAAGCGGAATGCAAATTGAAAAAAATACATTAATTTTTAACACAAAAAAACTCAAGAATCAATAAAAAATCAAGACAAATGATGAAAATTGAAATTCGCTCATTACCCTCGTCCTTCGGTATAAAAATTTTGTCATAAAAAAAAGAGGTTATACAATAAAAAATGTTGAATAATTCGTTCTTCATTAAACTCGAAATCAAAAAGGAATAATTAAAAAATTCATTTATACTAAACATTCGCTCGTATTTCTTGATAAAATTATCAATAAGTGGTATAGAAATGGGAGTTGTAGCAAAAAAAGATTGATAGGCTCAAAAATGATAAAAATACGTTAAAAGTTTTAACACAAAACACTCAAGAATCAATGAAAAGTCAACAGAAATGATGAAAATTGAAAAATCGCTCATTACCCTCGTCCTTCGGTATAAAAATTTTGTCATAAAAAAAGAGGATATACCGCCATTCATTAAAACCTGAAGGATAATTATATTATAAATATTTGCCAATTGAACGAGGATATACCCCCATTCATTAAAACCTGAAGGATAATTATATTATAAATATTTGCCAATTGAACTAATTTAATTCTTCTATCTTTTACTGTATGTTTAATAATATCATTCGAAAATGTCTATTCATACTAACATCACAAAAATTTATTTTATCTCTATGTTTAATTATAAAAATAATTCTGATAATTATTGTTATTTTATAAAATCTTTCCATCCAATTATATCAATGTGTTTTCTGTAAAAGATAATGTTTAACTTTTTACCAACTCTTTCCAATCAATATAATTTTTAAAGGATTCAGTTGTATTTTCCGGTAAATATACTGCCATTCATTAAAACCTGAAGGATTTTTATATTATAAATATTTGCCAGTTGAACTAATTTAATTCTTCTATCTTTTACTGTATGTTTAATAATATCATTCGGAAAATGTCTATTCAAACTAACATCACAAAAATTTATTTTATCTCTATGTTTAATTACAAAAATAATTCTGATAATTATTGTTATTTTATAAAACCTTTCCATCCAATTATATCAATGTGTTTTTCTCTAAAAGATAATGTATAACCTTTTACCAACTCTTTCCAATCAATATAATTTTTAAAGGATTCAGTTGTATTTTCCGGTAATTTTTGATATATAATAATTAATGTCATATCAAATAAATTTGTAAATGAGTCATTAATGTATGCCTCATTCAATGTTTGAAACTAAGATCAACTTTGTTTCTAAACTCATAGATAAAAGATCCGGAAGAGGTTGATATTGAGAAATAATAACTCAGTTTAATATATATAGAAATTAAAAAAAAAAATAAGTACCGGCACTAGAGGTCCCAGCCCCCGATGCAGCTTTCTTGTAACATCTACTCAGCAATATACAATGAATCTGCTGAGAAAATGATAATTTTGGCACCCCGATGTGGTGCATCGTCCGCTTACCGGGTTAAGCCGGTCCTGTCCACAGGTACTTCAGGTAAAGGTGGACAGTTACCGACGAGTGGTGAGCGAGCGCAGACGGATAAAAAAAAAAAACGAAGCGCTAAAGAGCTACCTGGAGAGCGAATGTAATTTTTGGTTGCAAATATAGTCGGCTATATCTCGAGGCCGCGATAATTCGAATTTGGAGCGCAATAATTGGAATTTTGGTATCAAATATAAACCGCTGATAAATCGAGAATCGCGATAATCCAAACCGCGGTAATCGAGGTATTCCTGTAAATTTTTTTGGAATGAATCTTTAACACAACAGAATTTCGCCGCCCACCGACTGATGTATAAAATACCAATCGACAATTCCGTTATGTTAAAGATTCACTCTAAAACTATCTCGGCCGCGATCACGTTAGATCGCTTTATCACCAATACCACTGTAAAGGACAAATACCTAATTTTTTTGTTGTTTGGTCGCTACAAACGTCGAATCTACGATTGATTTTCATTAGTTAAGCGGCAGTGCTACCTCGCGCGCATATACAATTTTTTTAAATTACTTATTTCACACACACAAATACAATAAAAATAAAAAAAATGTTTATTATTACGAATATTATTTTTTTATTGTCGAACCACTCACTAAAAATAATTTCATATCAGAAAAATATTTGAAAATGCATTATTTAAAATTACAAATAATGGCTGTGTTCGATTGAAATGAGCTAACAACTTTAATTATCACTTTCAGTCAACCTTATTAATTATTCTGAAATTATTTAAATACAATAAATTCAAAAAATGTATACACAGTTAGACGCCGCTTCACGCTGTTTTGGTATAACGCGGGTTTTTCCGAAATCCATATTTTTTATTAATTTACTTTGGCGCGGTTTTTCAAACCATTATACTCATATAAATCCGAAATCGCACAGATTTGTTGCTACGCCGTCTGGCAGTGCATTTGATATCAGTTTATACAAAACGATCCAAATTTTGATAGAAGTTTAAAAGCGAGACCAAGTATTATGGTTGCGATGTCTCGCTATCGACGATTGTTTGCCGAACGAGAGAAAAAGGCGAACGACGTTAGATGACTTCTTAACCAAAAACAAAAAGTATCAAATGAGGGAAAACCTTTCTCATCACCAACATAAATTATGTACTCGAATATTTTTGATTTTCGTGTATGATTTATCAATATAAATAGATATTATCGTTGTATCACATTAATTACAGACATTAAAAACTGTCTATAATTAAAGTAATACAATAATAATAATACATGTTATGAAATAAAATTTAAAAAATTGTATGTATATTTTTTATTCACTGTTCTGTTTCATCTATCCTTATTACTAACGTGTTAAGATGACTTCATTTAACGCTGTTTCGTTTAGCGCTTGGTTTTTGGAACGTATCCCCCACGTTAAACGGGGTCTTACTGTATATTTATGATTTATACCTATATTGATGATGTATTCTTTCAATTTCCTATTCTTTGACTTTTTGATTTTATGCAAATTAATAATCAACATAAATACAATATAACAATTCATTTAAATATGTTCGTAATCTGAAAAAAGTCGTGCATAGTCGCGAGTCGTTACTGTCTCCATTTTTAGAATGATAGATCGCATAGGTATTTTCCTTGGTTATACCACACGAATGGGGTCTTCGTCGACGCGATCGCCGTAGATCACATGGAGAAGAGGTCCGAGTACTTCGAATAGGTCTAATATGGTAGAACTTTTAGTGAACTGAGCAAACAGGTCCACCAAGTATTCTTTACTGACATTTCGAACAACCAATACAGTGGTACCTTGGTTAACGACGTACTCGATTAACGACGAGTAACCACTCGTCGTTAATCGGTTGTAAGAAAAAAATGTCTCGGTTAACGACTACTGATTACGTGAACTTTCGACAAAATAGAGCTCTCTAACAGCTCGTCATCGCATCACGTGATTCGTTAGCTCACTTGTTAAGGTACGGCCAGGCTAGTAAGCGCGTAGCGACAAGCGACAGAGAGATTAGTAGCTGGCGACATCCTGGCCATACTGATACGCCGCTCGCTCGACTTCAGTCGCAGTCGCTATAATGGTATTATCAAGAAAATTACGTCACTTTCTTCTTTCGGATGATGATTTTCATTTAAAGCAATTTCAAAAGAAAAAGTTTGCTATTCATCCGCTTAATAAAGAGAGAAATCAGTATGGGGAATTTCATTATTTGTACTGGAAATTAAGAAATCAGATTTTTTTCAGTATTTACGAATGTCAATAGAAACATTTGAATTTTTATTAAATTATTACATATCTTTAATTACTGTTAAATCGATACAGTTGTGAATACACCTATATCGATTTCAGCATCGATACAATTGTCTTCAGAACTGTATCGATTTAATAATAATTAAAGATATGTAATAATTCGAGATTGAAGCAAATTCTGATCTTAAACATTAGAAATATTCAATAAGCATCATATATCCAACTACGTCAGTCTGGCCAGTTCAACGAAAAACCTGTATGTTTGAAATTGACTTTTGTTGCCAGCTACAAAAGACTCGCTCTGTCGCTTGATTGCAAAATAAATACGTAATGATATAGGAAGACATCCATTAATGTAAACTTTTTAATTTATATTTTTCGTTTTAATTTCCTTTAATTCAACTATACTTTAAATTTGTGGAAAGATTCTACTGATTTAAAGTTTGTTTCTCTACCATGCGTTTGTGAATAATTTTTTATTATTATTTTAATCAATCTAAATTAACAATCTGAAATCACACATAAATTATAAATTTGCTTCTGCCATAAAAACGAAATTACTGCAACTATCCCCAAATTTTAACTTGTATAAGTAGAAAATATAAATAATAATATATATAAACTCTGCAAAAATACTTATAAATTACAAAAATAGCTAAAATCTAGTTATTTTTAAGATTTTTTAATTCACTCTTCAACAATTATAAATTAAAAATTAGGACTAGAATTTGTAATTTCTATAGTAGACCTTTTGTTATAAAATACGTAGTGCCTATATTTTAATAGGAAAGTGAGCTTTAAATAAATATTTATAAATGTACAAAAAAACTAAAATATAATTAGTTGTAAGCTTTTTTATTTCACTCTTCAACAATTACAAATTAAAAATTAGAACCAGAAATTGTAATTTGTATAGGTAGACCTTTTGTTATAAAATACGTAGTGCCTATATTTTAATAGGAAAGTGAGCTTTAAAAATATGAAATTAACATAAATTATATGGTTTATCATACTTTCTAAAACAATGATATGCAGTAACGAAACCTCATTTACGAGTATTTAAATAATGAGATTCTCGATTTGTGGGTTCCTTGAAGTATCATGTATATTCTGTATACTGATGCTACCAAAACCTCTACATTACGAGAAATTCTCCATATTACCTAGTAACTTCTATCGTCATGATTGATTTTGATCTTCTCCAGAGAAACAATTTTCTAAATTATCATTTTTAATAACTAAAAAAATACATAAATGTTCAAGAATTTACTACTTTAATGCTTATAATTACTTTCTAGGGATTATTGAGTGAGTTGATAAGTAAAGTTTATTTTTTAGATTCGTTTTCTATCTCGAATTTAAAAATCAGATATTTATAAGTTATATGAAAAGCTTCATAATAACTAAAAAAATACATATATGTTCAAGAATTTACTACTTTAATGCTTCTAATTACTTTCTATGGATTATTGAGTGAGTTGATAAGTAAAGTTTATTTTTAAGATTCGTTTTCTATCTCGAATTTAAAAATCAGATATTTATAAGTTATATGAAAAGCTTCAATCATTATATTTAATCAGTTTTGAGTAAAAATATTAACAAACTTTTGAAGTAAAAGAAATAATATTTATAACTAAAAATTTATGATTATTAGATCAATTTTTATAAGTCGGTTTTAATATTTCAAAAATTAAACAGAAATAAGAACGAAAAATTAAAAGGCACATTTGGTTGTTTTCCATATCTGAACAATTAATTGAAATATTTTCGTTCGTTTGTTGAGGTGATACAGTTTAAATAATGTTTGGATGTAGTCTACTTAAATCAACAGCTATTAAGGTAAAATATCAGTATTCAAAATTCAAATTAAGAAACGATCAATAATTAATAATTAATCAATTACGAATGAATTTTTTGTGCAAATTTAATTATGGGAATAAAATTATTTCAGACAACAAAATACGAAATTGAATAAATACGCGCTATTTTTTATTATCAATATTTAAAATTTAAAATTACTTTTTAAATATCAAAAATTACAGAATATGTTAAAGGTTATAATCGATTTACTTTATGTTAAATATTTATCTTAGGAGAAACATGTCAAAAAATATTCATAGCTTACATATTTTGCACATTTTGGTTGAACTGATAATTTTATTAACTTGAGATTCAAAAATATGAGCGTGTGTTTAATGTAAATGAATTTTTTTTTTTACTTTTTCCTGTTTGATTTCGAGTTTCAATGAAGATATACCATTTATTCGATTAGTGTAAATGAATTTTTTTTTACTTTTTCCTGTTTGATTTCGAGTTTCAATGAAGATATACCATTTATTCGAATAGTATAAATGAATTTTTTTTTACTTTTACCTGTTTGATTTCGAGTTTCAATAAAGATATACCATTTATTCGAGATTAAAGGAATTATAAATAATTTTACTGAATTATTTTGATAATGAAAAACACGTATAAAAGGAGAACTGAATTAAGCAATCTTTACTTTGGGTATTATTATTTTTGACAGATTTATTGGAATGATTTCCTCTATTTATTCAGTTGATGCACACACATTACACGTGTCTAGAGATCAGTTTTAAAAAAGAAATAATACCAGATTAAATAGAAAAAAAGAAATTCATAAATGACGACAAAATTCGGATAAAACTGTTAAGAAAATGCTATTTAAATTCAACAATAATACCAGATTAAATAGAAAAAAATAAATCCATAAATGACGACAAAATTCGGATAAAGCTGTTAAGAAAATGCTCTTTAAATTCAACAATTAATTAATTTTATAAATAAATTGAAAATGAATGGTAAATAATAAGGACGAACATTATTTTAATAAGAGAAACAGAAATTCTGGAGAAATATTTAAAGTTTTTATAGATTTATGTAAATAAAACAGAATGCAAATCTGAAAGTTATGACTGACTGAATTCTGATGGATTGGTGTAAAACACGCATCAGAATTCAAAAGAAAAAGTAATGGCCCCAATTCCTGCAGCTGTAACACTGAATGGATGACATTCTATTCGTATTTTGTGTTGATGTGCGTGGTACATTGCGTGGTGGTGAGTTGCGTGTGGGTACCCGTGGTTCGGCAGTATATCTTTGAATAGGACTGACCCCAGGAAAGTTTTGGGTTGTCGGTCGCTGAGGACGAGGGGCTCCGGGTTGCCTACAGAGCATGTATCTTGATATGACTTTAATTGCTTCATCAATAGTAGGGAGGTACCGATTTTTGAGATATCCCTGTATATCCAAAGGCAGTTGGGAAATCATGCACTGGATTATATCTTCGACTGGAGCTTGGGGTTTCCATTTCCTGTATAGCCGCACGGTCTCTAACAGGAAACCTTCCACATTTCCAGTGCCATCATAAGTCTGGTTAACGGCTTGCTTGGTCCTGGTTATTTCGTCTAGCGGGGGAGCAAATAATGCG
>AYEL01063166.1:0-77240 GCA_000484575.1 Olivierus martensii
CTCCCTCGATGGCGTCTCCACCTTGTCGTGGTGAGGGAGCTTGCGTGTTCCAATGATCCTGAGAGCTATACCGGCGGTAGCTTTGCTACTGGTAGGGTCTCCCATGCCGGAAAGGTCGAAGGTAAGGGGCCAGACTAAGAGAGCGCCCTACCCAAACTAAAGTGTATGGTATCGTGCTGAGAGTTGAGTGGCACTGGGGTAGTTAAAAAATGTAGTGTCATTAACGATCCCTTCAGGGCACCAGGTGAAACCCTATCGTACTTAGCCTTACGCCCGTATTGGAGGATAACCGGGCGGTGACTTTTCGTGTTTCCCCCAGTTTTAACTTTGGAATGGATGCTAAAAATTTATTCTCTAAAACTTCTTCTGGGGAGTCTGCTTCTTCACCTCATCTTGGGGAGGGTGGCACTGGTTCCTCATCTGAGGGCTCCGATGTCACTAATGTTCCTCCGGTTGGTGGGGTGACGGAGCAGGATCTTCGTGATACTCCTGCCTCCGGGAGCGTATCTAGTTAAATCCGAATAAATTATTCAGATATGGAAAACAACCAAATGTGTTTTTTTTATTTTTCTTTAATTATTGAAATATCAAAACTGACTTTTAAAAATTGATTTTTTTAATCAAAAATTTACAATTATAGATATTAATGTTTTTATTTAGAAAGTTTGTGTTAATGATATTTTTACTCAAAACTGGTTAAATATAACGATTGAAACTTTTGCATAAGGTAAATCAATTATAACTTTTAATATATTCTTTAAATTTTTATATTAAAAAGTAATTTTCAATTTTTAAATATTGATGATGAAAAAAATAGTGTATTTTTATTCAAAAATAAAACAATGTCAATCATTGTTTTATTAAATAAAATGATTGTAATATTAGAAATTAATTCATTCCTTGCTGTATTTTAACATCAAGTAATATGCAAGCTATGAATATTTTTTACATTTTTCTCCTAAGATAAATATTTACCATAAGGTAAATCAATTATAACTTTTAATATATTCTTTAGTTTTTTAATATTGAAAAGTAATTTTCAATTTTTAAATATTGATGATGAAAAAAATAGTGTATTTTTATTCAAATTCTTATTTTGTTATCTGAAATTATTTTATTCCCATAATTAAATCTGCACTCAAAATTTATTGATAATTGATTAATTAATAATTATCAACTATTTTTTAATTTGAATTTTGAGTACTGATACTTTACCTCAATAGCTCTTGATATAAGCAGATCACATCAAACATTATTTATATTGTATCACCTGAACAAACAAACAAAGACATCCGAATAAATTATTCAGGTATGGAAAACAACCAAATGTGTTTTTATTGAAATATCAAAACTGACTTATAAAAATTGATTTTTTAATCAAAAATTTACAATTATAGATATTAATGTTTTTATTTATAAAGTTTGTGTTAATGATATTTTTACTCAAAACTGGTTAAATATAACGATTGAAACTTTTCACATAACTCATAAATATCTGATTTTTAAATTCCAGATGGAAAATCAATCTTAAAAATTAACTTTACTTATCAACTCACTCAATCCTTGAACATTTATGTACTTTTTTATTAAAATTGATAATATAGAAATATTTTGTCTGGAGAAGATCAAAATCAATCATGGTGATAGAAATTACTATGGAGTATCTTTTTAAATTCCAGATGTAAAAATCAATCTTAAAAATTAACTTTACTTATCAACTCACTCAATTCTTGAACATTTATATACTTTTTATTTATTAAAATTGATAATATAAAAATATTTTGTCTGGAGAAGATCAAAATCAATCATGGTGATAGAAATTACTATGGAGTATCGGAAATTTCACGTAGTGTAGCGGTTGGAGAAAATACATGATAATTCAAGGACCAGACAAATCGAGAATCTCGTTATTTAAATACTCGTAAAACCAGGTTTCATTACTCCATATCATTGTTTTATAAAATATGATAAACAGTATAAATTATGCGAACTTTATATTTTTTAAAGCTTATTTTCCTATCAAAATATGTTTTTTTTTATAAGAAAAGTTCTATTTGTAAATGTTGCAATACGGATGTTGCTGTTTAATTTCCTCATCAAATATATTAATTTGTTTATTTAGTATTTTCCTATTAAAATATGCTTTTTTTATAAGATAAGTTCTATCTGTAAAAAATTGCAATACGGATGTTGCTGTTTAATTTCCTCATCAAATATATTAATTTGTTTATTTAACTGAAAATGAGAAGCAAGCTTGGGCAGTTTTAAATGCAAGTAAATTCAAAATTACTAAAAAACTTATTTTCAAATTTACATATATTAAAAAATTAAATATCAGATATTATTAAAAAATTTTATTAATTTCCAAAATTCTTTTCCTATAAAAATATGTGTGTTTTATAAGAAAAGTTCTATCTGTAAAAAATTACAATTTATGGTCCTAATTTTTAATTTATAATTGTTGAAGAGTGAATTAAAAAATCTTACAGCTAAATAGATTTTAGCTTTCTTGTACATTTATAAATATTCATGCAGAATTTATATAAATTAAAATTTATATTTTCTACTAATAAGTTAAAATTTGGAGATAGTTGTGATGTTTTTCGTTTTTATGGCAGAAGCTTATTTATAATTCATATGTCTCCATATCGCAATTTCAGATTAACTTAAAACTGTTAAAAAAATAATAAAAAAATTATTCACAAATATATGGTAGAGAAAGAAATGTTAAATTGGTAGAATCTTCCTACGAATTTAAAATATAGTTGAATTAAAGAAAATTTAGCATAAATGGAAAATAAAAATTTAAAAATTTTATATTAATGGAATATAAAATTTTCACATCACTACATACTTATTTTGCAATACGGATGTTGCTGTTTAATTTCCTCATCAAATATATTAATTTGTTTATTTAACTGAAAATGAGAAGCTAGCTTGGGCAGTTTTAAATGCAAGTAAAATCAAAATTACTAAAAAACTTATTTTTAAATTTATATATATTAAAAAATTAAGTATTAGATATGTGAGGCCCGCGAGCCCGTGAAGCCCACTGAGTCGTTTACCAGCAGTCTCCGACAGGCGGATAGCCTATGAGCGGCGTGTGACGCGAGCAAGGAGGTGATGAGAGGCTGGACAGTACGGACACTGAGACTACGTTTGTAGGTACAAACATACATCCATTCGTTTATTGGAGAGAGAGATTTGGTACAGGCAACAAACCCGACAATCAGAGTCGGAGGACAAATACCTTTACAAATAATTTAGGAGTTGCTCCCTCGGCTGCGGGGAATGACGGGCTGGTTTCCTTTCTGGTCGGCGACGGGACGGCACTTTTCTCTGTACGGGTCGACGGTGCAATTTCCCTTTCTTTTACTGGCGTAAATCGTTGAAAGTGAGCAGTTCTTTTTCACTGACGGACGAATACTGCCGAGCTGAGTTGGAGTTCGGAGAAAAGGACAACGGCTACTGTAGGGTCCTTTTCTCTGTACGGGTCGATGGTGCAATTTCCCTTTCTTTTACGGGCGTAAATCGTTGAAAGTGAGCAATTCATTTTCATCGACGGACGAATACTGCCGAGCTGAGTTGGAGTTCAGAGAAAAGGACAACGGCTACTGTAGGGTCTACAGGCTGAAGTCAACTTCTCTCCAAGGTGGACTCGATCAAACTTAACTCCACGGCGGGCTAGAACCAATAACTGCTCTCTACTGCAGGCTGGAACCAACTGACTCTCCTTTGTTCCGAATTTTTCTTTACAGTTTCGATCAATAAACAAATATATCTCTCCCCTTTCCCAGGGAAGGCGACATCTCGACCTCTGTCCCATAATTTCGCACAATCTCTCCGAACACCTGCAGATGTCGGAGTTCTGTGCTGTATATATCATAACCTGTTTATTTTCTTTAGGGAGATGGTGGAAACCGGAGCACTTCGGACCCGGCTGGAACAGAGACCCTCTCACCCGATGTTACCTATAAATTTGTCAATTTCGTCAAGACCCGGCTGGAACAGAGACCCTCTCACCCGATGCTACCTATAAATTTGTCACTATCGTAAATTTATGATCGGGTGAGGAGTGATACTTTCCAGCGTGCCAATCTCGGGTCCCCACATCACCCCCCATTTTTCAAAAATTGATTTCCAGTTAAATCATTTTTTATATATATATATATATAACAGATGGATCTGCGCGTACAAATCGGGGTTTCCACCACGGAATTTTGACTTCACCTGTATCATAACAAAATTACAACAATATACATAAATACATAATCACTGAAACATCTACAACTATCTAATTTTTATAAAGATAAATAAAAATTATTTTTAATTTTTTAAAAACATTTTAAAATATATATTTGGAATTATCATTATGGGTCCCCACAGATATTATTAAAAAATTTTATTAATTTCCAAAATTTTTGAAAATTTATTTTTAAATAATATTCAGAATCTTGAGGAGGAAAACTAAAAATATCCTGACCACTATGATAATAAAAGTTGTTTACAATTTTCTATACATATAAATAGTGCTTTATATATTCTCGAAACATAATTATTTTGTATGATGAACTATGAAAACATTCGCATAATTTCGCTTTGAATATGTGTTAGTAAATACTGTATAAATCGGAATATGATGATGTTTATTATCACTGAAACATCTACAACTATCTAATTTTCACAAAGATGAATAAAAATTATTTTTAATTTTTTAAAAACATTTTAAAATATATATTTGGAATTATCATTTTTTTTATTCGTTCTACTAATATTGTTCAAAATATTTTATGTAGCTGGATAATTCAATAATTTTTCCTTTTTCTTCTAAGAAATCAAAACAATATGATTTTAAGACAATATTATTTTTTTAAAAGGTTCGTATAAAATTCAAATTTATAAAATAAGTATTGCGTTTTGGGTTTAATATGTTGTTTAGAAAAATTGTGAAAGTTTATTTTTTGCCTACTATTTTTTAAAAGGTTCGTATAAAATTCAAATTTATAAAATAAGTATTGTCGTTTTGGGTTTAATATGTTGTTTAGAAAAATTGTGAAAGTTTATTTTTTGCCTACTATTTAACATTATAATACAATCAAGAACTATGTAGAATATAGCAAAAATTAATTTTCGTCTCACATATTTTAATTCTTAAAAATTATCTCTATTTCTCAATGTTTTAATTTTGATCTGAATTAATATAAATTCCGAAAAAAGCGGTTATAGGTAAATTTGAAATCCTATATTCGATAAAAATTTTTATCTTTACTGCACTTTACTGTAACTGGGGACATGGATAATATATCTGAATCAATATTATTTTCTTCTATTACAACAAAACATTATAAAGTCACGGAGGAGATAACCTAAATCAAAAGAATTTTTATTAATTATGACATAAATTTTAGCTAAATGATCAATATTGGAAACAAGGTAACTGAGGGTAGTGGTGCTAATAATGCCACTTAGCAGTTTCAGCGTTGGTTTCAACGTTTACCAAAAGATGACTTCACTAACATGAAAACGTAGCTAATAGGAAGCTACAGCCACTCTTCGAGCGGGATTTGTTGAATATCCTTTCCAGGGGAAGAGATTATCTGGTTTGTCTGGCTTCCGAAACGGCCATAGTTATTTTGATCTGGAAAGTTTACCTTTCTTTCGTGTAGTTATTGAATTGGAAAACTATAATGTACTGTTAAATGTTTGTCTGGCTTCCGGGACGGCCATAGTTATTTTGATTTGGAAAGTTTACCTTTCTTTCGTGTAGTTATTGAATTGGAAAACTATAATGTACTGTTAAGTCTGTTAGGTATTTTAATACTCTTCAATAATATGTGATGAATTTTTTCAAATCATTTATGGTTCGTGCATGAATCACGAGTTTTCAGAAGCCTAGCTGCAAAGTAAAATGGCCACTAGTGGCCGTAATACCTGCATGCTATTATTCTTTCAAAAATCACGAACATTTTTTGTTTCAATCATATTCTACCCTATCTTACTCTGTTTTTTTTTATGTTCAGGTCACATTTCACCAAGAAAACAGAGGACTAGGGTCAACTGGAGTCAGGAGAATATGAGCTTGGCTGTAGCTGCAGTTAGAAAAGGTAAGCTGTTTCAAATAGAAATAAAGTTCTGTTCATAAAAAATAATAAAGTTGTGTCTTTTTTTCATTGCCTGTTTGTTTAAGTGAAGTAAAATTTAGTAGAAATGGATTTATTGAAAAAAATAGAAAACTGGCCGAATTGATTTATTGAAAAAAAAATAGAAAACTGGCCGAATTACCTTCAAAAAAAGGTGTTTTGCGAAATTTTAAAATTGAAAGCGAAAATCAAAATGAATACAAAAAATCATTAAAAACTTAAAGAGGACCACAGATAACACTAATAACATCTTTTGCGAAATTTTAAAATTGAAAGCGAAAATCAAAAATGAATACAAAAAATCCTTAAAAACTTAAAGAGGACCACAGATAACACTAATAACAACGTGTTTTTCATTTTTTCAACTTTACCACAACCATCACAACTTTAGTGTGAAATAAGAGTGGCCGTATTACCCTCAGTGCCCTTATATTTACCTAGTTGTGCTTTTCAATATAACAAAAAGTTCAATAACCTAATGGATGGTTTAATATCAAGATAATATTTTCTTAACAAGGAAATTGTATGTTTTATAACGTGCCTTAAAGCATCTATTTAAAAGTAATTTAACTCGATTTTCTAACAATCTCAATCAAAAGCGTACTTAAATCCTTTCACAAACATTCTATGTATTATTTTAAACTAGAAAATAAATTAGTTTTAACTTTTAGCAATCTTTTTTTCTAGAATTTCTTGTTGACTGATGTATATATTTGTTGATACGAGAAGGATCAAAGAATATATTTATCAAATTTTGTTTTCTTCTTCAAATTTATGGCCCTAAATATCGTGACACACTGAACGCGAAGCGAATCATAAGAAAGCAACTTCGCGCGGTTACGCGCATAGAATGTTCCTTGAAGTAGTTTTTTCCATGAGGATGCTTAAGTTAACACGTGTAGCCGCGCAAAAAGAAATGAAAAAATTGAACTTTGACCAATCAGCACGTGCGAACTATATGGTGCGGCAAAACGCAAAGGAAGTAATTAACCAATAAAAGAAAGTTATACGATCACTTCTTTGCAATATCAGCAAAGCTCCTCTAGCGATTTCTATCAACCAATGCATGAAAATTTGAAATTATGCGGCTTTTATTTATAGATAGGCTGCGGCGTGGTGCATTGCGAAGCGACAATTGCGAATACTTTCTTTTAGTGATAACGTAAGCTATCACTGTATATAAACGAAAGTTTTATATACAGTTAGAGCTCGACTTACGAACCTTTTACATACAAACTTTTCGAGTTACTAACCGCGACAGGAAAGAATTAGGTTCGTAAGTCAAGAAATCATTGTATTTGAAAAATGGGGAAGTTCAATCGTGTGGTTGGGATTCAGATATAGAATTTGTTTTAGAAGTACAAAAAAAAATTTTACATACAAACTTTTCGAGTTACTAACCCCGACAGGAACGAATTAGGTTCGTAAGTCGAGAAATCATTGTATTTGAAAAATGGGGAAGTTCAATCGTGTGGATGGGATTCAGATATAGAATTTGTTTTAGAAGTACGAAAAAAGACCACGTGTATATGACATAAGATTAAAAGAATATCGAAAATATACTATCACTTCTTTCTAATAACAAACTAACCACATTCCTCAAACGACCTCTATCGGCAAATCCATGAAACATGAGAAATAACTCGGCTGAAATGTAAAAATGCTGCAGCGCAGTACAACGCGAAGCGAAGGATGTAAATTTTTCTGTCATTTTTGCTTCGCTCTGCTTCGCTTCGCGTCGCGTTCAGTGTGTCACGGCTTTAACACACTGCACGCGACGCGAAGCGAAGCTGAAAGAAAATATTCGCGATTGTCGCTTCGCCTTGTATCGCGCTGAGCGTATCTATATAGTAGCCGCATTATCTCAAGTTTTCATGAATTGATCGATAGAGGTTGCTAGTGAAGCATTGCTGATATTGTAAAAAAAAGTTATTATATATTTGTAATTTCGTATTCAAGCCACAAAAAGCTTTGAAGATGAAAAATAAACTTTCAACTTCGCTTCGCGTCACGTGCAGTGTGTCACGTCCTTTATGCTGATTTTTATATTTTTCAAGTACTGAGCAGGAGGTGATAAATTACAAGATTTTTGTCAACCCTCAGTAATAAGTGTCGATCTACTGAGCAAATTATATGCATGATTTTAAGAAAATTCTGCAATTTAATAAAAAAGTAGATAAGAAAATTATCTAGATCTGGAAATCATTAAACTCTTTTAGATTTCATGTGAATAATTTGTTATTAATTCATCTGGATATGTTAGCTATAAATTAAGATAAATTGTCAGTTTTGTAAAATACGAAAATTTTCTTTTATTCCGAAAATATATGAAAATTTATTTTATCAGGAATAATACTAAATGCTTGATAGTACTTATTCCATATTTGGTCGGTTTCATGAATTGCATAAGAATATTTTGCATAAATCTTATATAATTATGAATGAATATTCAATAATATAAAGTATTAAGATAAAATTCATTAAATTAAAGTGTTTTTTGAAATAATTAGGCCAACAAACAAAAGTTATTTGCAGCAATTTATTGTCAAATTAATCCAAAATTATCAATCAAACATAATGCGGTCCACTGTAATCTTGGAAACAGTAAATCGGTTCTGAAAAAAGAAAATAAAATCAGTTCTCTCATGAAAATTGTTTGATTGAATATTTAATTTTTCAATGAATAAATTAATATAGAATATCGTGAAATTTTCTTTAAAACAAAATTCTAACTTATGAGTTTTATTACTTAAAACAACTTTTTGACATTAAAAATTTTTGTTAAATTTAATGAATGAAAATATATCTGACAAATAGATTTATGATACTCATAGAATTAAATTGACCATTATTACAAATCTGAATAAAAATTTTTAATTTAGAAACAAATATTAAGTTTAATCTACAAAAAAAAATTTATTTGTATTGATATATAAATTTTTCATTATTATGCAAATTCTAATTTTTATTACTAATATAAAATCTGTATATAAATCTCTAAAGCTGCTAGTAAGTGGAAATATATTCTTGTTATGCTTCACGCTTATTTATTTATTTATATTCATTTATTTCCTATTTTTTAAGATGAACCAAATTAACTTTAATGTTCAATAATGATCAGTGGTTTATATTATAATAATACAGATAATATAATAAATAATTAAAATAAGATATAGATATATATTCAGTCGCTTTATATTTAAGTAATTGTGTATATATGAGGAATATTGTGAAGAGTTATTTCTACACTTTATATATCCAGTTTATATAAATAAGTAAATTTTAATTTTCCTGAATAAATTTTCATATATTTTATTAAACAGAAATTACGAAAAATTATTCAAAATATCTCAACTCACTCCTTGATCCAGTTTCTATTTTTTCTGAAAAAATATTGAAACCATAAATATAAAAATATTAAAACATTAATATAAGTAATATTAATTAATAACTAATATGATATTAAATTTCTAAAATTAATATCTTTACTAACAATTATGGAAGAAACAAAACAATTTTTTGTCTTATTATTAAATTAAAAATTAAAATATTATTTTTGGAAAATTTAAATGGTTCCTAATAAAATTTTTAAATATTAACCGAATGATTTTAATAATTATAAATTAAAGCGATGGATGATATTTATTTCCAAAGAGGAGCTTCTTCAAATGCACGATTCAGTGATGATTATAGCCATAAATGCATATATATATGAATTTGTATGCAATTTGTTAGTGGAAAGTATTAAAAAATATGATTATCATAAGTTATGAAACAGGAAAAAATTCATACGATTAATTTATTTCATAAGGAATAATACTAAATATTGATAATACCATTCCTGCAAGTACTTATTCCATATTTGGTTGGTTCTGAAAAAATATTGAAACCATAAATATAAAAATATTAAAACATTAATATAAGTAATATTAATTAATAACTAATATGATATTAAATTTCTAAAATTAATATCTTTACTAACAATTATGGAAGAAACAAAACAATTTTTTGTCTTATTATTAAATTAAAAATTAAAATATTATTTTTGGAAAATTTAAATGGTTCCTAATAAAATTTTTAAATATTAACCGAATGATTTTAATAATTATAAATTAAAGCGATGGATGATATTTATTTCCAAAGAGGAGCTTCTTCAAATGCACGATTCAGTGATGATTATAGCCATAAATGCATATATATATGAATTTGTATGCAATTTGTTAGTGGAAAGTATTAAAAAATATGATTATCATAACTTATGAAACAGGAAAAAATTCATAAGGTTAATTTATTTCATCAGGAATAATACTAAATATTGATAATACCATTCCTGCAAGTACTTATTCCATATTTGGTTGGTTTTATGGATTGTATAAGAATATTTTGCCTAATAATATAAAGTATTAACAGAAATTCATTAAATAAGAAACTTTTGAAATGAGCCAACAAACAAAAGTTATTTGCAGCAAATTATTGTCACATTATCCATTGTTGTTATCGAGCTTTAGACATATTTTCAATATTATTTGTATTTTTTTTCATAAATTATTAAGTTTCAGATCCGTCAGACATTTTAAGGCTGAAATAAATGGTCTTAAATACTCGAAATATGAACAAAAGCAAGAAAATTGTATGATTATATATAATAAATTTTCAGATCGCGCTATCGATAGACTATAAAAATAAACATCGTAGTTAAATTCACATATACCGCCATCTTCTGATTAAAATTATTATAAAATTTCTTATTTCTCAAACACCTTTCAAATATTCTCAATATTATAGATAAGTTCTAGTTTAATAGATAAAGGGCTTTTTTTATACAAGCTAAAAATATTTAAATCTTTACAGTCTTTTTAAAATTGTTTATATTTCTTCGAGATTCCAATTTAAAATTTTATGTTTGTATATTACGACAAAATTCACTTGAGAAACATTTTTTACAGCACACAGAATTTGGTAACATTTTGGAGTTCTGTTCGATATTGACAACAATGACGTTATTGTCCAACTTGCATCATTAGCTGTAACATAATTATGGAAAATTTCTAAAAATATTACAATTCATCTTGTAATGTGAAAGAAAATCAATAGTACACATTGATATCTATATATTCATGAATGACTGAAATTTAGGAGTGTTGCAAAGAATTTTTTTGTACAATCATAAATTTCAATCATCCGTAAGATCTGATTTGAAATTTATGGTTATTGGAATAAACAAATAATCAGTAAAAATAAAATGCTTTACTTACTTTGTAGCCGTGCTGAAAAATTTTAAATAAATAATTAATTTTATGAATAATTATAGTAACATGATCAGTTTAAATATCTTAATCAGTAAAAAATTTGATTACGTTGGTATGTCTTAAATGTCTCTATGGTCGTAAGAATCATAAGAACATTTAAGACATAGATTAATACAACACTTAATCATTAAAATTCTCAATAATTATTGCTTAAATTTTGCTATTTGTAAATTAATGAAATTTTATCATTTAATACATGTCAGGTTACCTGACCATTTTTATATATCTAGTTATAGTGTACAAAAAATCGGGCCATTGTGGCGATATAAACGTGCCATTGACGTGATGTAATTAAGATATGATCTTTGGATTCCTGTAACCAATCTTAGAATTATCATGCTAATTGATGATTCAATGCTATTCATCATCGTATAGGTTACCTTTTAACATAAACGAGTATATTTACGTTATAACGACTTCCATGATTTGCCCATAATTCTTTCCCTGAACCTTAATAGCATTCCTAGTATACAACAAGACTCATTATCATTCACATTCGAACAAAACTCATTGAATGATTAATTATTTATTTTTGTTGTGCTCTAAAAATGGCTGAAATCATGAATATTTGTATATAACAATTTTTGGAAAGAATTATAATTAATTAAAACATGAAAGAATTATACTGCATGTTACAAATAATCAATTTTTACTACGAGGAAGAACAAACACAAACATTTTCAAGAATAAAGTACTTACACCCATCATTGAACCCATTCCAGGCTGTAATACAATAAGTTAATTAAATATTTATATATAAAACGAATGATTTATTAAAATAAACTAATAAGTAGCGAGTAAAGAAGAAAATATATAAGATTCGATTTTCATTTCAAAAGCAATAAACTAAGCAACCTTCGATAATTTTATTAATCAGTTAAGGATAACACAGAATTATTTAAAAATTTTGATGGTATTATTAGACATAACTCAATTTTTCGTTACTTAAAAATATTAGAAATAATAATTTTTATTTATAACTAATTTCCTGTCAATATTCATTTTCGACAAAAAGTTGTCAATTTTTAGAAAAATTTGAATTATGAATTATACCAGTAATTCAGAGTGTATGCAATTTTTAATTAATAACTAACAAGCAAACTGTAGTATATACAAAAATGAACAAAAACACAGTAATAAGTGTTGCTCAGACGAAGTGAATACAATAAGGCGTTTATTTTATTAAAATTTTTACGTCTTCCATAGTTTTCTATATCTTAAATCTTCTAGTGAAAACGAACTTAATCTATTATAACCGCCATTAAAATTAATTATTATAAACATTCTAAAAGATGAACATGGCTACACTTGATCTTGAAATGAATAGTTTGCAAATACCTTGAACTTAATTTATTATAATCGCCACTAAAATTAATTATTATAATCATTCTAAAAGATGAACATGGCTACACTTGATCTTGAAATGAATAGTTTGCAAATACCTTATTTATATCGTCCAAAATTCTTTTAGTAAACATGAATGAAACAACAACAATATTCATTATCATCATTGGTTGTTATTATTATATGGATATATTCCAAATACATTAAGTAAATGTTCTCCAAATATATATTCATTTCGTCCAAAATTCTTTTAGAAAACATGAATGAAACAACAACAATATTCATTATCATCATTGGTTGATATTATTATATGGATATATTCCAAATACATTAAGTAAATGTTCTCCAAATATATATTCATATTTCAATTAATTAATTTATAATATCAATAAAAAAAATGTTTAAAGAGTACACTTACTTCGTGATGCTAAAGAGAGAAAAGTTTGCTTGTTATATTTTCTTTCATCTCAACATACAAATACTAATATAACTAACTCGGATTTAAGCTTAATTTTTAATATCGAAAAAATAAATATGTATATTGAGTTATTTTAAAAAAATTGAATTTTTTTGTATACGAATACATGTTTAAAACTTTACTTACAGTTGTAACTGTCTGAAAATAAAATAATATCTTTAAAACTTCTATTAATGATATTAGGTGACATACATTTTACAAATACAAATATTAGAAAAATAGTAACAATATGGAGAATTTAGTTAATTAATTGCAATCTGCGCTACATTCTATGAAAATATAAATATATATTAAACAAGAAAAATATTAATCAGAATTTTGTCTTTTATTTTCAGATTAAAAAGCCGTAATAGTTCTAACATTTCGAGATGGATTTATTATCCCATATAAAAATAAATTATATAATTTTTAAAATAAATGATGTCACATCTCTGTCCCGAAAATTAAATCTATAAAAGTAATTGATGATGTAAAATTCTTCATATTCTATGGCAAACAATTAATAGAAAAAGCAAACTGAATAAAAATTTGATTTTATTTATACTTGTTGGTATTCATTAAATTCTTATTGTATATTAAGTATTTGACATAAAAGTTCTTTCTTCTTTTATGAGTTTTATCTAATCAACATTTATAATCAATTAAATTAAAGATTCAGAGTACTACATAAAAATTCATATAATATTTATAGATGATAAAACATTTTTTTGTAAGAAATTACTTTTCTATAATCAGTAGTTTAATTTAATAATTGTTTTTAGTGTTATAATTTTGTCTCCCGAAAGAAGTTATATCACCATAAAAATATCAGATTCACTTTTAATTGTTGTTGGCTAGCAAAATGAAATGTTTTTGCCTATAAAAATATCGTTATCAGTAAGTTATGTGCAAATGCGCAACATTTTACTAACAAATAAGAGAGAGTTTCCTTTCTTTTGTCAACGAAATTCTTAAAAATTGATATTAGAATATCATATTACACGGATTGAATAACTTAAAAATAACAGACAAGTTTCTCAAAAGAATAAATAGGGTTTTAGTTATATAAATGTTTTTTTACGGCCATAAACAGTATGTTTAAAAATACATCTGTAAATAATTAGATTAAAATAGAATTTTCAGGAAACTTTACGGAAAGGATAAGAAACAATTTCCATTTAATTTCTAATGATAGAATTTAACTATATTTGTCATATAACAGACAAGTTTCTCAAAAGAATAATAGGGTTTTAGTTATATAAATGTTTTTTTGCGGCCATAAACATTATGTTTAAAAATACATCTGTAAATAATTAGATTAAAATAGAATTACTTTACAGAAAGGATAAGAAACAATTTCCATTTAATTTCTAATGATAGAATTTAACTATATTTGTCAAGAAAATGTTTTAGTATTCATTTCAGGAAGCTAGATTCCAATTTTTCCTGTCTCCTATATAGTACTGTTTAAAAACAGCAATAATTTAGCCCATAAAAAATATTCCCCCATCTTAATAAGATGGCGAGTAGCTTTTATGTGTTGAATTATTATTGTTCTTAAATAATCACTGATTAGATATTATCACATCATTCATATGAGCATATCAATGGCGTGATATATCTGATCAAAGACGATGCTCGTATCAATGGTGTGATATATCTGATCAAAGACGATGCTCATATCAATGGTGTAATATATCTGATCAATGACGATGCTCATATCAATGGTGTGATATATCTGATCAAAGACGATGCTCGTATCAATGGTGTGATATATCTGATCAAAGACGATGCTCATATCAATGGTGTAATATATCTGATAAAAGAGAAGCTCATATCAATGGTGTAATATATCTGATCAAAGACGATGCTCATATCAATGGTGTGATATATCTGATCAAAGACGATGCTCGTATCAATGGTGTGATAATATCTGATCAAAGACGATGCTCGTATCAATGGTGTGATAATATCTGATCAACGACGCTATGAACTCATCATCGCTGATCAGATATTATGAGCAAAGGTGAAGAGAGAGACAGTCACAAAAATAAAGCAAGTATTCTTTACAAGAAATGATTTTTGTTCCTTTATAGATAAATATTGTACTATACCAGATAAGAATTGAGTATTTATATTTAATTCTCTTACTGCTGTCATATCACAGGTTACGATATAGTTCGATATAATAAGAAAATATATTATGAATCATTTTTTGCTTTGGTTAAAACTGTTAATGTCTATTAACCTAACAAAATATTAAGAATCTTCAATATTTGACTTACTTTTTGATAGTGCTGAAAATAAAATAAATATTTATTAATATTTATTTTATTCAATACGGAGAACGACAGAAAGAATGAAAACATTAAAATAATAAGTTTAATTAATTTTAATGTTTAATTCAATTCACCAATTAATTTTAATAAAATAATCACTAAGAATAACGATTATTTTGAAAATTTAAGTAAAATTATTAAAGAGAATTAAATATCCTAGCATAATGGCATCATATGCAAATTAAAATAAAAATAATTTAAAGATAAAAATTAAACTTACACTTACACTTCCAGGCATTCCCATTCCCATTGATGACTAAAATAAAAATAAAATAAGTAAATTGGATTCTTATTTATAATAAAACAAAAAACAGTAAATACGAATTAAGGAAAGCATTAAATTATAAATTTTTACTAATCAGCTTTAAACAAAATTTCTTATTTAGAAATCAGAAGTGGTTTTGCATTTATTTAGTGAAAAACTACTGAATATCGATAACATTTATTTCTTTATGTTTTATTTTTGATAGATTATTAAATTTAAATTATTCATATTACTGATCGTTTTTCATAATGGTTTCATTATTGAGATTCTCAAAAATGATGTAACTTCTAACAATAAATAGAACCTATTTATGGTCATTTTGATTAAGTATGGATGATTTGTTTTCAGTCATAAACAGCCAAACAGCATCCCAAACTTTCGCTATAAATTAATATACAATTTTTAATTAAACCTTTGATTGCTATGGACGCATAATATCGTCGTCCAAAGCTACCAATGTGTACTAGGGACTCATATATTCATCAAGCGAAAGTTATTTCTGTGGACTATGGTTCTTTGATTGCTATGGACGCATAAATTCGTCCAGCCAAAGCTTCCAATGTGTACTAGGGACTCATATATTCATCAAGCGAAAGTTATTTCTATGGACTATGGGAGCATATATTCATCAAAGAAAAATTATCTCTGTGGACTATGGACTTATATATTCGTAAAGCAAAAGTTCTCTGTCGACTATAGACACAAATTCGTCCAGACAAAACTATCAATGTGGACTATGGGCTCGTATATTCGTGAAGCGAATGTTATTTGTGAATTATAGACCCATATATGCGTTAGCAATTATTGGACTATAGACACAAATTCATCCAGACAAAACTATCAATATGGACTATGGGCTCCTATATTCGTGAAGCGAATGTTATTTGTGAATTATAGACCCATATATGCGTTAGCAATTATGTCTGTAGTCCACAGAGATAACTTTCGTTCTTGATGTTCCAATGAGTAGTAGTTAATTCTAACAGAAAAATTTCAAATAAAAACATTGGATCTCAAAGATTTTAATGTTTTTTATTGATATAGAATATGTTTTATTGATTATTATATTTTATAACAATAACTGATTGATGACGAAAGTATTCAAAGCATTTTAATTGATAGCCTGATAATTAATAAGCATTTTATTCTCTATTCAAAAGATAAGTATTTTTGAAATAAAATTTATTTTTTCATTAAAAAATATGGAAAATATACTTATGATATTTTACTTACGGTATGACTAGTCTGAAAAGGAAATTGGATATAAATTACAATGTATTTTCTCGTTTTACTTAAAAATGTTTCTAATAAAATGCAATTCTTTACAAATATACAATTTGAAAAATGACAAAATTATTTTTTATGATTAGAATATGGAGTGAAGTAAAGAATAATTGTTAATTTATTTTTTTCTGTTTCTGTTTTCTTTCAGATGAATGTAGAACAGTGATTCTTAACTATCAGAAAATTTTTGCGGAACACCAAAATCTATAGCATTTATGTAAATCAGTTTAGTGTTTAAACAATAATTAACTCTTATTAAATATTATAGACAAGACCTATTCCTATATTTCATAATTTCGCAGAATATATGTGATTTAAATGGCGGAAAGAATCACTGATCTAGAAAATCATAAAAGAAGGATAAATAAATGTAAAAAGCTGCAATGAAGAATAAAAAATGAAAGAATATATACGGTAATCCATTTGCATTATAATTATGTTCCTACCAAAGATTTAAAATTGAATTAAAATGCATTACTGTACTTGGATGAGCGAGAATAAAAAGTTTTTTTTTTTAATTTTTGAGTTGTCATTTCGGTATTTATCGATTCATCATATGTATTATAATTATGTTCCTACCAAAGATTTAAAATTGAATTAAAATGTATTACTGTACTTGGATGAGCGAGAAAAAAAGTTTTTTTTTTTAATTTTTGAGTTGTCATTTCGGTATTTATCGATTCATCATATAATGCATTTTAGAAATGTTCAAGAATATCTTTCTAATATAATAATATGTGGAATAGATGCAATTAAATAGTTCGTCTGAATGATGTTGTTCAGTTATGTAACTACAACTAAATATTAACATCTATAAAATATAGTACTATGAACAGAAGAAATAATTAATAATCAAATACGTTCACACTTGTAATACTTGTGAAAGCTGGAATATTAAACAGAAACATGAAAACAAAACATCAATATTAAGGAAATATGTAAATTAATAGTCAAACGTGGCTGGCTGGATGTCCCTTTTTCAGTTTAACTACTGTACCGATTTCTATATATAGGGTATAATTAGAAAGGACTGCGTTTTGGATATCTGTGACAGCCAAATTTGTTTGTTATTATTAAAAATTTAAAAATTACACTGAAGTTGTAATTCCTCCGAAAAGACAAAATTCGCAGATGGCGCTGTAATGTAATAATGGATGCCATTTTATGATTCTCTTTGAATTTGCTACTGTATTTATATTTAGAAATGATTCTAATAATTATTTTAGTTAAGTCAAGAATGCTTTTGGAAATTTTTGTTCGGAAGAGATTCATCCGAAACTGTTTTTGTTAAAACCAAGGATGTTTTATATATCGATAGACTGCTTAATACTAGAGCTGGGTGAAGCCATTGAAATGGGGATAACGTGGTATGATAGTGCATATTGGGATACTACAACCTTTTTAT
Source organism: Olivierus martensii (assembly GCA_000484575.1). Taxonomy (NCBI): domain Eukaryota; kingdom Metazoa; phylum Arthropoda; class Arachnida; order Scorpiones; family Buthidae; genus Olivierus; species Olivierus martensii. Next base: position 18,544 of record AYEL01063166.1, read on the forward strand.
TAATTATTTGGATCTGATTATTCTATACTTTTGGTTTATCCCTCCAGCCGGACAGCTTCATTCATTACTAGTATTGAGCAGGCTATCCATGTATAAAACATTCTAACATCAAAAAGGATTCTTATTTTTTATGACATGTATAAACACACTTTTAAGATCATTTTAGAGACATCTAAATTTAGCATCTAATTATATCTATAGAAAAATTTTTGAAAAAATTTATTTTTAAATACTTTAACGAAATATTTGACTTCGGTTTTTTATTTAAATCGCTTATAAAATTTAAAAAAATGATTAAAAACAAAATAATAAACAATACAGGAAGAGATGGTAATTATCGGAAATGACGTATGTTACATCACAAATTTTGACACATCAAATATAAATTACTGTGATTTACTATACTTCAAACCATTCTGTATTACTCAGAGAATGGTTTTAAAACTCACAAATTATTATTTATCGTTAATTTTAGGACAGTTAAATCTATTTTTGACAATTTGCATATTAAACGACGATTAAAAATTATCTATAAAAAATTTTCTCGGATAAAAGAGTTAAAAGTCAAGCAACAAAATATACTAAAGAATGAATATTTGTTATTTTTTCAATCATTTAATTATTTATTAAAAATATATAGGCCTATATGGAAAATATTTATGAAACGTTACTTACAGTGTGGGTCTAAAAAGTGGATTGAATATAAATTTAGAATGAGGTCCTACTACTGTATTTATATTTAGAAATGGTTCTAATAATTATTTTAGTTAAGTCAAGAATGTTTTTGGAAATTTTTGTTCGGAAGAGATTCATCCGAAACTGTTTTTGTTAAAACCAAGGATGTTTTATATATCGATAGACTGCTTAATACTAGAGCTGGGTGAAGCCATTGAAATGGGGATAACGTGGTATGATAGTGCATATTGGGATACTACAACCTTTTTATTAATTATTTGGATCTGATTATTCTATACTTTTGGTTTATCCCACCAGCCGGACAGCTTCATTCATTACTAGTATTGAGCAGGCTATCCATGTATAAAACATTCTTGCTTAAAACTGATTTTATTAAAGAAGCTTCTAATTCAAGTAATCACTAAGTTGCTTATCAAAAAAGATGAATATTTATTCTTATGTACTAATTTTAATGTAGAATAAAAATTTTGTTAAGTTACTTACCATAGAATCCTTCATTGAAAAAAGTATAAATTTAGATTTAGATACAATTGCTTATCAAAATATATGAATATTTATTCTTATGTACTAATTTTAATGTAGAATAAAAATTTCGTTAAGTTACTTACCATAGAATCCTTCATTGAAAAAAGTATAAATTTAGATTTAGATACAAAATTTTTTTTTATTTAATAAAATAAAATTCAAAACTAATGAAAATAATAATCAGATTGTCGAAATGGCATCTAAAATCTCATTTGAAAGCATCACGTTTCAAATCATCCTCTACTAAGTAATCAATAAATTGGAATGTAGTGCCATCTATTGAGAAAAGAATAAGTGACATTTGTAGAATTTCGGACAGACTTTTTCTTTACATAAAGGATATGCGACACTATGACGTCGTACCATTTACAGGTTCAAATACAAAGCATACGAACAATTAAATCCGACTTTGTTTGTTGAAGATACAATAATAACTGTCTAGACTAGAGATCATCTTTAAGAAAACAAAACTTCGATTAAATTGCTTCTCTATTTTATAATATATAGTGTTTTTAGTATTTATTTGTCAGCAAATAATGTTATGATCTTATTTCGAAAAGGCATTAACTAAAAAGTTAAAAACATTATCCACAGGAGAAGATGCAATCACAGTGTGCTATGACCTTAAACAAAATCAAGAATTACTATTCATACATTTCCCGAAACTTTGTATTCACATCAGCAATGGCCAGTGTTTTGCCATTGCTGATGTAGGAAGAGACTCATCCGAAACAGTTCTTTTAAACTGATTTTATTAAAATCTTCTAATTCCAAGTAATCTCTAAGTTGCTATGTATAGTTATAGTCATCCATCGGGGCAAAAATAGCAAACAACCAAAGGATGATATATTCTTTTATACTTGGGATGAACATGACAGATTACGTTGTCCTAATGAAATTGCGTCGGCCGGATGGCCGCGTTGTAAAGCTTTGGCTTACCACTCTGGAGGATCCGTGTTCAAATCCGGGTCCCACACCTCCAATTTTTCAGGAGGGGTCCGGGCCCGGCCTGTTCAACCCCATCCTTCAACCATTTGGTTGACCCCATCATGGGTGCTGGCCAGCCTGTGAGCTATAAATGGCCGCCGCCAGATACAGAATATCCCATCAGGATATGGCGGCGTAATAAAACTAACCTAACCTAACCTAATGAAATTGCGAGTGCTTTATATGACTTTCTGATAAAGCATAAACCTTCAAAAGTGAAAACTGTTCGATTTTTTTGCGACTTAGTAGAGGACGAAAAAAAAATTATACATATTTTGAGAATGCTTTCAGCTGTGACTGCTCAGAAGGATTTAATCTTCACGTTTTACTCATAGCTATCAGCATTTAGTCATATAGAGCATTTGGTCGAGTTTGAAGCAATCTTATTCCTTAAAAGAATATTTTCAACAATTTTAATAAGATTGGAAATCTTTTTGAGCATAAAAACAATGGAGTATTTTAGATTGAAAAAATATGCACATGGTCTTTTGAAAAGTATAAAGATTTCTTGATTTTCAGAGGCAAAAGTCACTAAAATTACAAAGCAATAAGTCAATATACTCTGGGTCGTTTTGTCACTACAAGATTGTAAAACATGGAAAAAAATTCTCCGGTGTGCCCCTTCTAAAATATGGAAACAATACGAAGCAAACAGAGAAATAAGGTGTTTTGAATTAACGAATCGCACTAATGTTTCTACATTTACAAATAATCTTGCAAAGATATATTGAACACTAACACAAATCAAAATAATAAGAATGATAAAAAGATAGAATACAGGTAGGCCTCGATTAGCGCGAATAATTGGTTCCACGAATTTCTCGCGCTACAGATTACGTTGTCCTAATGAAATTGCGTCGGCCGGATGGCCGCGTTGTAAAGCTTTGGCTTACCACTCTGGAGGATCCGTGTTCAAATCCGGGTCCCACACCTCCAATTTTTCAGGAGGGGTCCGGGCATCCTCATAAGATACAATATCGAAGAAGCGCCATGAATACCGATAGAGACTAACAGCGGGGAGGTAACTTTCTGTGTACTCATATGAAAATTATACCTAAGAAAGAATCTCGTCCATGCAAAAATGAGCCAAAGTTGAGATCAATCAATATAAAATATTTAATTCCTTCTGGTGATGAGTGTCCTCATAAGATACAATATCGAAGAAGCGCCATGAATACCGATAGTGACTAACAGCGGAGAGGTAACTTTTTGTGTACTCATATGAAAATTATACCTAAGAAAGAATCTCATCCATGGAAAAATGAGCCAAAGTTGAGATCAATCAATATAAAATATTTAATTCCTTCTGGTGATGATGTTTCAATATATTCTACATCATTTCGATCCACTTTTTTGACAAAAAGCTAGAAATACAGCAAATTATTGGTTTAAAAATAAAACCGGTGGCTTCAATGTAGAGAAATCGTATTAATTTTGATGCTGGAAATAAGAAGGAAAGTATACGAAAACATATTAAGTTTTCGCTGCCGTTCTAGTCATTATAAGCGAAAAAGTCCTTACAGAAAATATTTTCCTCCGAAGCTTAACGTTAGAAAAATGTGGAAAATGTTCATAGAAAAATATAAAACGGAGTGCACTTATAGCCGGTACTGCAGTATGTTTCTGAATGATTTTAATCTTGATTTTGGAACGTCAATGAAAAATATTTGTTCATTCTATATTAGGAAAAATTAAAAATAAAGTTAGAAAATAATAATGAACAAAGACCATGATAATCGAATTTTTCTGTCATAAAAACAAAGCAAAAAATTCTATCCACAGGAGAAGATGCAATCACAGTGTGCTATGACCTTAAACAAAATCAAGAATATTCTATATTAGGTAAAAATTAAAAATAAAGTTAGATAATCGAATTTTTCTGTCATAAAAAACAAAGCAAAACATTTTATCCACAGGAGAAGATGCAATCACAGTGTGCTATGACCTTAAACAAAATCAAGAATTACTATTCATACATTTCCCGAAACTTTGTATTCACATCAGCAATGGCCAGTGTTTTGCCATTGCTGATGTAGGAAGAGACTCATCCGAAACAGTTATTTTAAACTGATTTTTTTTTCTTTTTACGTCCCCTTTCCAATCAGGGAGATTACTAAGGGGACGGGGCCAGTTCCAACCACGGGCTGCACCCACATTCTGATAAGGCATAAACCTTCAAAAGTGAAAACTGTTCGATTTTTTTGCGACTTAGTAGAGGACGAAAATGAAATTGCGAGTGCTTTATATGACTTTCTGATAAAGCATAAACCTTCAAAAGTGAAAACTGTTCGATTTTTTTGCGACTTAGTAGAGGACGAAAAAAAAATTATACATATTTTGAGAATGCTTTCAGCTGTGACTGCTCAGAAGGATTTAACCTTCACGCTTTACTCATAGTATCAGCATTTAGTCATATAGAGCATTTGGTCGAGTTTGAAGCAATCTTATTCCTTAAAAGAATATTTTGAACAATTTTAATAAGATTGGAAATCTTTTTGAGCATAAAAACAATGGAGTATTTTAGATTGAAAAAATATGCACATGGTCTTTTGAAAAGTATAAAGATTTCTTGATTTTCAGAGGCAAAAGTCACTAAAATTACAAAGCAATAAGTCAATATACTATGGGTCGTTTTGTCGCCACAAGATTGTAAAACATGGAAAAAAATTCTCCCGTGTGCCCCTTCTAAATTATGGAAACAATACGAAGCAAACAGAGAAATAAGGTGTTTTGAATTAACGAATCGCACTACTGTCGCCACAAGATTGTAAAGCATGGAAAAAAATTCTCCCGTGTGCTCCTTCTAAAATATGGAAACAATACGAAGCAAACAGAGAAATAAGGTGTTTTGAATTAACGAATCGCACTAATGTTTCTACATTTACAAATAATCTTGCAAAGATATATTGAACACTAACACAAATCAAAATAATAAAAATGATAAAAAGATAGAATAATAAGTGAAGATTTGCAGAAACTATATTCCAAAATGGGATGTGTGAGAATTTTATAGTTAAATGCAATTTTTATTAAAACCTTGCATTACCTTCAAACTGACGTAATTCATTTTATTTGATTGTTTGTGCCAAAGGCATTAGTCATACTTTTGTTTCAAAAGGGATTAAGTCATATTTTTTTTTTTTTTAAATTTCTAAGTAATTATACTGTCAGAATTTTTTTCACTATATCATTTAGTGTTGTTAATCATTCCAAAATATTGGCAAAAATTATCTTTTCTTAAAAATAAATAATAAAGCTTAAATTAAAAATTCGCTGTTTTTGAAGAATGGAAAAAATGATTTACTACCTTTTGAAAATAAGCTCTTAGTGTATTCTCTAGTAATTTTATTATTATTATTATTATTACTACCGAATCACGTAATAGAAAAAGGAGCCGCTTTATAGCGCTCGATTTTTCGTTAATTTTTCTTTTTAAACGAACATTTGTAAAATTTAAAAGCCGCAATAATTTTAATTCTTTATCAAAACTTGTTCTATCTAAAATATTTTAAGTATTTATGTTGTATATAACCCAACAAAACTAACTAGTAAACTTTATTATTTTTGAATGATCTTTAAATCGGGGGAGAAAATGGAATGTCATACTTATTATATAAACTCATAAACTATATCTGAGAGAGAAACAAAGTAAGGGATCCAATAACTCCAGATTATGGATCAAAGTAAACCAACATAACATAACATTATTTTGACAATTTTCTGTATCAATTCGATGCAAGAATCAGTATTTTCCGTGTAAACGAAGAGTCTATTTTCGATTTTTTCCTCTCTCTCTCTCTCTTGTATTAAATTACACTATTGCCCCTGTTAAAATTAGATTTTTCATTGAGCTTTATATGTTATTTCGTTAGTATTATTCTTTACTTGTCTTCGATTTATTTGTATTTAGATTATTTTATTGTTTATTATTATATTCCAAATAAATGATATATTATTTTGTTTTATATATATATATATAGCTCCCTGATAGTTTTCGGCTTATAGTTTTTGGCGAAAATCCTGACGTGGGCTTGTATATATATATATATATACACGCAACATATCATACTTATTATATAAACTCATAAACTATATCTAAGAGAGAAACAAAGTAAGGTATCCAATAACTCCAGATTATGGATTAAAGTAAACCAACATAAAATAAATAAAATAAATAAAAATTGATTAAAATAAATAAAAATTTTGACAATTTTCTGTATCAATTCGATGCAAGAATCAGTATTTTTTGTGTAAACGAAGAGTCTATTTTCCATTTTTTTTCCTCTCTCTCTCTTGTATTAAATTACACTATTGCCCTTGTTAAAATTAGAGTTTTCATTGAGCTTTATTTGTTATTTCGTTAGTATTATTCTTTACTTGTCTTCGATTTATTTGTATCTTAGATTATTTTATTGTTTATTATTATATTCCAAATAAATGATATATTATTTTGTTTTATATATATATATATATAGATCCCTGATAGTTTTCGGCTTATAGTTTTTGGCGAACCTGACGTGGGCTTGTATATATATACGCAACTTCTTGGATGTACCTTTCTGCTGGAGCAACGCGATCTAAACTGCTATTGGTGTCAAGACGAGACGTTTCGACACCAGACGAGCGCACTCAAAGTTTTTTGCTCTCTGACCTCACAATTGGTGTCAGAAATGGGATGACGAAAGTTCAAAAAATTTCTTCATTAAACTCCCCACTGACTCCACGCATTTGATTTATGGATTATGATTTATTCTTCCCCACACGTGATGATGGATTCTTCGGATAGAAAAGGAGTAATGGTTTAGGTTACTTTAATTATATTTTATACTTTAGCATTAATTTGATTAAAGTACAGTATATTCACACTCTCTAATCATTTACTTTTCGATATCTCTCAGTATTTTTTGAGAATTTTATACACTGGAAAATGTATATATTGCACTTCATTCCACTCATTATTTTATGTAACAAATTTTATTCTTGGAATAAAATTTTGCATGGAATTATTTACTTTAAACAAAAATTCCTGATGAGATTATGCATGTGGAAAAATTTATATAAATAACTACGAATATTATCATAAACCTGATTTTTAATTGCGAGATTATTTAAATTGGCATTACTAATAAAATTGCCATCATTGACCATACTCGCAGATTGATTTTGTATCACATTTTATATAAATTAAATATAGAAATAAATTGCGAAATGTCATCGTTCTTCTAAATGGAAATATCAGATGAATTGAAAGTTGGTTCCTATATGCCATCAGAACCTTTACCACTACTGAGGGTAATGAATTGTTATTCCTTTAAGTAAGTGTTTCGCTCTTAAATGCAATGCCATTTCAGATCGACCAATATTATGACTGAATAATGTACTTAAAATTTCGAAAATCTTAACGTTTTAAAGAAAAATAAAATACTTACCATCCCCATACCGTGTTCCTATTAAAATAACATAATTCTTGATTTATTTTTTGAAATAATACAAATTATAATAAATTAACCTAAATGTTCAGAAAATGAATATAACCAACTACAGTGAAATTAAATAACACTGTAAAGAATGTTTGCAAGAAATTTTTGATAAAAGAAACAAAAAAAAAATTCACAAATATGGAAGAAAATTGTTGAAGCTTATAATAAATTCTAAACATACAGATAGTAAGAGTATTCTTTTCAGGACACAAATTCGCAAATATGGAAGAAAAATGTTGAAGCTTATAATAAATTCTAAACATACAGATAGTAAGAGTATTCTTTTCAGGACACTCCAACTTTAAAAAATAAAATCTAAAAATCGATTACCAATAGAAATTTATTCCTTATTGCATATTTGTGTGGCAGGGTTAAAATTTAAGTCATATGTTATTTTTGTGTAGTACCAAAAAGCATCAATGAGTGGCGCTGCACATGCTCAATCTTTGGTGTTTACTACAGGCAGTCGATGAAATTTAAATTACAATATTTTCCAAATGTCCACCATCAGCGACAATCACAAATCGTAGTCGAAGAACGAAATTAACTGCAACTTTTTGCCATGTGTCGATTGGAATGATCATATATGGATCATGATGAATTCTTCAAGTTACTCAAGTGTTTTGAAATTTTGCTGTATACGTTCTTTAAATAGGAAGAAAGGTATGGAGGAGGATGGTATGTGGGAAAGTATAGAGGATCCATAGGAAAAAAGTTGCTAATTCAATATTAAAGTTCAGTGCCACCTATCAGTTCTTTTTAGTACTATACAAAAACCATGGATCATGATGAATTCTTCAAGTTACTCAAGTGTTTTGAGATTTTGCTGTATACGTTCTTTAAATAGGAAGAAAGGTATGGGGGAGGATGGTATGTGGGAAAGTATAGAGGATCCATAGGAAAAAAGTCGCTAATTCAATATTAAAGTTCAGTGCCACCTATCAGTTCTTTTTAGTACTATACAAAAATAACACAAATTTTATCCCTTGTCACACAAGCATGCGTAAGAAATAAATCTTTATCTCTAACTGTTTTCCAGATATTCCTTATAAAGTTGGAGTGCCCTTTTTAGACATCCTGTACAATCGATTTTGTTTTAATGTTGATAGCCATATCGATTAAACAGTTTCTGTCAAGAATAATGATTCCTAAACGATAATAATGTGTGATTTTGAAAAATATTTTCTTCACCAATAACATTTCCAAGAATATTTACGAACTGGATGTAAAGTATAAATAAGCTATGTTTGCATGCAAGAAAAAATTGTGCTTATTAATTAGGACTTAAATTTTATCCCTTGTCACACAAGCATGCGTAAGAAATAAATTTTTATCTCTAACTGTTTTCCAGATATTCCTTATAAAGTTGGGGTGCCCTTTTTAGACATCCTGTACAATCGATTTTGTTTTAATGTTGATAGCCATATCGATTAAAGCAGTTTCTGTCAAGAATAATGATTCCAAAACGATAATAATGTGTGATTTTGAAAAACATTTTCTTCACCAATAACATTTCCAAGAATATTTACGAATTGGATGTAAAGTATAAATAAGCTATGTTTGCATGCAAGAAAAAATTGTGCTTATTAATTACTTAATAGGGAAATAGTCATGTGTTCTTATACTAGTCATATAATACAGTTCATATAATATTTTCAGTTAAGTATGACTTTTTGTCATGATTACAATAATTAAATACTGTTTATAGTAATTTTATTAAATTTATTTATTCATATAAAATAAGACTCCTCTGCTAAGTAAAGTTATGAGATCAATTTTTCTGATAGTAATTCATTAGAAATTAAAAATATTAAAAGTTTATATCTAAAGATTCAGTCGCATTAATCAAACACAATAGAATAATTAAATACTGTTTATAGTAATTTTATTACATTTATTTATTCATATAAAATAAGACTCCTCTGTTAAATAAAGTTATGAGATCAATTTTTCTGATAGTAATTCATTGGAAATTAAAAATATTAAAAGTTTATATCTAAAGATTCAGTCGCATTAATCAAACACAATAAAGAATGATATATAATCTAAAGTTTTCGATAAAATAACAGCAATAATTTGGCATAAATATTGATTTTATAAATGACAATAGATTTACTTACCATACTATGCATGGCATTACACATCATCACTGAAAAAATAATTTTTGTACAATTAATATACATATTATTTATCTCATAAAAGTTTTGTATATTTACACTAACAAACTTTAACTATAGACTATGCTACTCTTAGAAATAACGTGACGCCACATAACCTAACCTACCATCTTAACCATTTAAAAATGGCGGATGTTAAAACTTCTCAGATTGGTCTTAGTATTTGTCCGAACCAATTTGGTTCGAACATATAAACAACGAAAACAATCAAATAATGAATAACTGAGATGGTTTTTAACGTTAATTAGAATGGTTTTTGTCTGATTGATGATTTACAGATAACAATAGGCTTCTGTCCATTAATATGATAATTAATAGACTATCCGAAAATATTGTTTTTCCAAAATGGTTCGATCGTAGATGATCATTTGTCCGAACCAATTTGGTTCGAACATATAAACAACGAAAACAGTCAAATAATGAATAACTGAGATGGTTTTTAACGTTAATTAGAATGGATTTTGTCTGATTGATGATTTACAGATAACAATAGGCTTCTATCCATTAATATGATAATTAATAGACTATCCGAAAATATTGTTTTTCCAAAATGGTTCGATTATGAATATGCAGTAGAAGATCCTTTATCCAAAATGAATAATGGATCTTCAACTGTATATCTAATGATTTCCTTTTTAATGTTTTTTATAAGCAAAGAGTTATGAAAATATACTGAATGGTTCAAAAGTTATTATTGGGGAACGTAGTTGAAGCATGGTCATCTCTTAAGCATCTCCTTTAGATAATATTCTAATAAAGTTTACCAATCTTACACCAATTCTTAATCATTAAGTACTATTCATTATGTGTAATTAATTATATATAGATAATATTTAAATACTCACCAGCAGAAGCCAACAGCAGGAAAAAACCGACTTTCATCATCGTTGGTTGATTGAAGTTCTTAACAGAAATTTCAGATAGTTCTGTTCAGAATGATTCTAACAGAAATTTTATCTCCTTTTATACTTTCTTCGGAGAAACTTGATTGACTGGTTCTGTTATATTAGGAAAATGGAACAATAGTTTGTATATTCAGGCGATTATTGCTATTGTTATAAAACTTCCGCATTTATTTTAAACAAAAAAGCAGGCATAGTTGAAATTTCAGAAAATTCTCAGAAATCTAGAAAAATTAAATAAGATATGAAAATTATTAAAAATAAAAAATTTCATTAATTTGCTCGATCACTGCTTAAGAAGTAATGTCTATTTTCCATAGATAAATTCTCTAGATGACTAACTAAAGTGTTTTTTAAACATCTTTACCGCAAATCCAGTAATTATCATATGAAAGTAATCTTTGTGTTTTAAATATTCTCTTCAAAAGAATATTCATCACTAAGACATAAAAATACTCAATAGGGCCTATATCTAACGAAATTTATCATTTATAATATTTCTGCCATTATAATAAATTCTAAAATAATGTCGTATATTTTAATGTTCAGAAAGCAAGATAAGTATATTCACAACAAAATTGAAAAAAAAAAAATTCTAGAGTTAAAAAAGTAGTTTATCGGCAAATTCTATGAATGATCCACGAATTATTTTTATATATTTCAAACCACAAATAATGGTAACTGTATAAAATAATAAATCAAGATATGTTACACAGAAATAAACAAATCTAATAATTTAATATATTAATAATAATTTGGAGGACTATTTATTTCTTGAAATTAAATAGTATATTGCGATAAAATATTTCTTAAATTAAAAAAAAATTTTCGCTGGCTATTCATAATTTATAAAACTTTTTAAAACACAAAGTACAGCTAGGAATTAACATAATAATTCCTTGCTGCAAATAACACAAAACACAGAAATTAATATAATAATGCCTTGCTGTATTTCTTGATAATTAATAATAGCAAGGAATGACTTAATTTTTCCTTAAACAAAATCTCTAATGATGACAAACTATCCTTTCCAAATATATACGAGGGTAAGTCAAAAATTATCTACACTTTTGACATAACTCTGCCTAAACTGTGCACACCGACTTCTGCCCGCGCTTATTTTATTGTTATACTGTTGTGGTCATGCTATGAAAGTTTGATCCTAATTCCTCCATTTGTCTTCCTTTCCTTGCAGATCGATCATCAATATAGGCCTATATTACTATATAACATAAAAAGCAATATTTAAATTGCTTAATGGCTAGGTTGTCGTTGTTTATTCATAATAATTTTATTAAAACAAGGCTCTTTTTTTAAAAGAGCCAAGCGTAAGTCATCAGATGCATTTAAATCGTTATTAATAATTTATATAAAATATATCAGCTTTATCATTCATACTATAGATTCATTAACTTTGGTTGAAACTTTTATAAATGCTGAATTCATCAATTTGATGATCCTTTTTTTCGAACTGTATCCTTCTAAATTTGAAACCTCTGATCAATCAATGTTCTAGGTTTGCCTTACTATATTTTTTCTTTATATTTATTAAAATATATATTAAGTTTAAACTGTTATCTCCAATTTTTCATTTTTAATAATTTTTCTACGATATAAATATTATTATAAAAAATAATTAATAATCAATTATTAAATTTATTTCGATATTAATCATTGCATTTAAAATTAGAAATTGGTAGGTGATTTTATCCAAATTTTTTTATAATACGATTTTATTGAACAATAGGATTTTTTCTCTTATTGTTTATATTATTATTATTTTTGTGAACAATAGGATTTTTCTCTGCCATTGTTAATTCTAAACAATTGAGATTGGCGGGTCTACATGACTAATATGCAGATCATAATTTAAGAGCGCATCAGCTGAACAAATGGAGTAGCATCCAATAAATCTGTCAAAGATAATAATAGAGCAGAACTAATCGTTTTATTTTCCCGGCAAGGAATTTTTTAAAATCTAAGTTAAGGAAGCATCATTACAAACACAGGAGAATCTTTCATAAATCTTAATAACGGCTCATCTTAAGAAGGATTAAATTATAAAATAATAAAATATATAGATTCCTATGTAGAAAACTAAAGGGAGTGCTAAAGTGCTATTCAATCTTTATTCCGGATTGTTTATTTTACTCATCAAACATTATTAACTTGTCTACGCATCTGAAAGCAGAAACTTCTCCAGACAGTTTTCACTACTTTAATTATAAAAATTATGAAATATTCTTAATACTCTGAATGAAATCTCAATACTTTTTGCTTAGGGAAATTAAAAATCAGTAAAAATGTTTAATACAGTCATACGGGAAAAGATAATCTCATACCAAAATATTTAATTTGGGAGTAAGTCCAAAGTTGGGAATATGTGTGAGAAGGATGAGTACTTAAAATTTATGGGTCCTGCAATTCCCAGTTTAACGTTGATACTTCACCATGCCATAATTTTTATATTATATGAAAATATTGCAGTTCTTAACCACTTAATGCCTGAATTTTGATATTAAATTTAAAAAAAAAATTGAAAAAGATATTTTTTTACTCTTATTTTGTGTAGAAATTATACTAGATAATTGTTATTTGATTATGTGAGATATTTTTTTTTTGGGGGTTTGTATCAAATAAGTAACATTGGGCAAATTCATCTTCACTGTCTTCAGAAGGAATCCTTATTTGTAGTTTATTTATCAGTTTAAAAAGGTTAAGAACCGCTGCTCTAATGGTCAGCACCCCCTTGAATCTGAAAATAAGCTCTTGCACCCCCTTAAAAAATGTGTGTATATTTTTTATTTAAGAAAAAACATTTATTGCATAAACAAATGCTGTATTTATTTACAATATATATTACTATATAACATAAAAAGCAATATTTAAATTTTAATGACTAGGTTGTTGTTGTTTATTCATAATAATTCTATTAAAACAAGGCTCTTTTTTTAAAAGAGCCAAGCGTAAGTCATCAGATGCATTTAAATCACGAAAATTGCACTACAGAATTTATCAATGTAAATATTAAACTTTATCTGACAGAAAATGCCTATATAATAAATATAATTTACCTTCAGCAATAACAATGACACCTTCCAAGAGCCTGCTAATGTTGTATGAAAATACTGAGATTTGCCTGATGTATCAAATATGATACAAAGTAAAAAGTATGAAAATTAGCCTGCCAGAAGCACCAAATAATTTCATTTTAGATTGTACAGAAGGATAAACATTCTAGTAATAAAATATTTTTATTTCGATTGTTATTTACCAGTAATCACAAAATTTATATCATCGAACTTCGGTATCAGCAAAACATGTGCTCAGTTGTAGGCCTTTTTGCTTAGGGAAATTAAAAATCAGTAAAAATGTTTAATACAGTCATACGGGAAAAGATAATCTCATACCAAAATATTTAATTTGGGAGTAAATTTTTTGCTTAGGGAAATCAAAAATTAGTAAAAATCTTTAATACAGTCATACGGGAAAAGATAATCTCATACCAAAATATTTAATTTGGGAGTAAGTCCAAAGTTGGGAATATGTGTGAGAAGGATGAGTACTTAAAATTTATGGGTCCTGCAATTCCCAGTTTAACGTTGATACTTCACCATGCCATAATTTTTATATTATATGAAAATATTGCAGTTCTTAACCACTTAATGCCTGAATTTTGATATTAAATTTAAAAAAAAAATTGAAAAAGATATTTTCTTAAAGTAGGATGAAAAGGAGAGGCCGCTAGTAATGTAATAGTACCATGAATAGTACTGAACATGTGCTTCACTCTATCCGCGGATAGGATGATAAGGAGAGGGCGCTAGTAATGTAATAGTACCATGAATAGTACTGAACATGTGCTTCACTCTATCCGCGGAATTTTCAGTTTTAATCATGTTTTATACAAAATTAATTATCTATATCTCATCTAAACCACTGCTATATTCTTGGGTATGTACTAATTTTGTTCATCTATGAAAGAAACTAAATATTTCTTCTAACTTGAACTTTCGATTGTTGCTACACAAGCTATAATTTGAAACGCACTGTGTAGTATCTAATATTGAGTGAACCGGGGGAAGATGGTAATCGGGGGAAGAAGCTTATTTTCTTCACTTCTTTAGTATTTTAAACAGGTGGCAATATAAGGTGGTTTATTATAACCTCGTATAAGCCTGCCAAAAATATGGATGATGGCTATTATCACATTATCAATTACTCGCATTAGAAATCGAAAAGTTTCCAGCGAGTGTTGAGGAATATGGTAATCGGGGGAAGAAGCTTATTTTCTTTACTTCTTTAGTATTTTAAACAGGTGGCGATATAAAGTGGTTTATTATAACCTCGTATAAGCCTGCCAAAAATATAGATGATGGCTATTATCACATTATCAATTGCTCGCATTAGAAATCGAAAAGTTTCCAGCGAGTGTTGAAATTTCTATCAAAAATTATAGTGTCCACTTTTTGAGTATTATTATTAATCGTAATAAATTCATCAAACACTAAAAATTAATATATGTAATGCGTAATAAATACACTAAAGAATATTTTTCTTTTGATGTCGTTATAATTTAGCCATTTTGAATCACGTGATTAAAAGTTGCATCTCACCCTGATCGTCGGGAAAGATGGCAATATTTGCTTCAGGGTTAGATGCCGAATTTAAATATTTATATTTATGATTTATTTTCATATATTAAATGATAAAAACACATATTATGACCTAAGCATAGGCCTTTGGTATATTAAATGATAAAAACATATATTATGACCTAGGCATAGGTCTTTGGTTCGAAGAAAGTTTAAAACTTGCTGCATAACATATAAACAAAGGAGGCAAGAATTGCTTCAATGCTTCACAGATACATGTTACGCCTATATCTACCTTACAGAACGTTAAAAAGGAGATTATAGAAATATAATGATGGAAAATATAGCATAGAACCACACAGTAAATAATACATTATATGTTTAATATTAATGTATATGAAGGGCTCAGAAAAAAACTGCTAAATCCACTTTCCAAAGTGTTTGGGATAGCTTATTTTATATGGACAAATGGACAACTCCTACATCTTTCTTAATTAAAAAAGATTGCTCTATATTAATTTAGGGTCAAAAAGAAAACGTATGGCGACTTCCCCCGATCCAATATAATTATTTTTATTATAATCAATTTAAATTTGATACAATATTCGATGGCGAGTGACAGAAAGGCACAAAGGAAAGGAATTAATTTTACATTTATTTTAAACAACGAATCCATCTAACTTTGGCCTTCAACTTTCGACCACGTGACTTCACCTGACAATCCTGACAGCTCTCCTCCACATTCCAACAAACGTATCCTACCTTTAAAGCTAACACAAATACCGATATAAATGAAACTCATATTAGAAATTCTATCAATGATATTATTGATTTAAATATTTCTAATGAAACCGAACTATCAGATAATTCATACTCTATATTAATAGTAATGCTTTTCTTTCAGGCTGAAACCAAAACCTCATTCCACTTCCTTTTTAGGAATTTCAAAATAATTAAGAGTAATAGTCAGAGCTATTGTCAAAAAAACAAAAACATAATTACTCCCTTTAGAATCACTAATTAGAATTTCCAAGATTTTAGTACCAATTCAACCGAATTTAGGTCCTTTAATCTTCCAATATTACAGGATCGATAGAAAGTTAGGCCATCCAACGTGCTATTGTATAAAATTTACAAAGAAATGAGTCGCAGTTTCAAAATACTTTAGCTGACACCTCTCAAAACGTCCAAGAATACCTTCTGGTAATCTAGCCCTTCTAATTGATTCAATACTTGGTAAAACTGAATAATTGTATTCTTCTGAACATTCACTCATTCTACATCAGATAATTCTTACTGATCTGATTTCGCTTCTTATCATTCTCACCTCTTTTCCATCCTATGGCTATCTCCAAAATCCAAATCTGAATCATTGGTCAACTAAAACCTCACAGATTTTAATCGTGGGCTATCTAAATGCCAGAATTGCTAATAATTTCGATTCTTACTACTTTGGAAGGAACAAGATTATCTTCAATAACTGTTCAAATAAAAATTTAGATAAAAATAGAATTTATTGAATTTTAGTCAAAGTTAATTCATTTTTTTCTGATTAATGGCTGTATACGAGTGACTATTCAGTAGCATTCACCTTCTGTTGAAATGTAAATCTGCAATCGACTTATTTTTCTTTTCTGTAGAACTATCAAACGGCTGTAATTCTCTCTGTAACTTTGCTCCAATAAGTTCCTTATTCAGATTAGTCTGAACACTCTGAAGTATTCTCCAAATAAATAAACTCATCTTATTGCAATAGTCTCGAAAATAATATTTGATATCAGATAAATACATTAAGATATTAAGAATATTCAGAATTCATTTTCTACAGAGCTAACTAAAATCATTCAAAAATGTCTAAAACACGATTCCTTCACCTGTAGTCTACCGATTGGTGCTATAGGAAAGTAATAATTTAAATGTAAAAATGTATCCGAAAACCACTTGGAAATCAACAATCACGGAATTTAAATGCAACAATTAAGATTAGTAGTTAGAATATAACTCAGGAAATTTCGCTTACTACTTCAACCTCAGACTATGATGTTTTTTTAAGTCCACAACTGTCCTTTCTGTCGACTGGTATCTTTAAATCTTTTCCATATTTTTGTAGAATTCGAAAATATAAATAATAGCTGAATCGAATTTAATACCGATTTCTCTAACAACTACTACGATAAAAATTTTCAAATCTAACTCAAATTTAGCATATGTAATACAATTATTTCCAATTTTCTCAATCGGTTTTTAAAGTATTATGATGCTTGAAATCATCAAAAACTAATTGTAAACTACAAGATTTGTCTTCTAGAAAATATTTTGTATTAAATTGTTGTAGATTTTGTAAAAAATATTATATTTATGAAGCGACAGTTTCAGTCATATTCATCAATATTGTACTCCCGCTCTTCTAAAGAAAATTTCTTTAATGAATAAATATTATTATTATCAGCGCTGGATCTAGGGTGAGGCGAGAGAGGCAGTCGCCTCGGGACAAAAATTATGAGGAGGCGAGAAAATGCAGTTGCAATTTCACATACTAGTTTAATTATATTTATCTTGACAATATTTCTTGCTGTATTTCTAACGGATAATACTTAAGGGAGAGAAAACCAATGCCATTTAAATTGTTTAATTGATAAATAATTAAAATTAAACTATAGTTCAAATATTTGTAACATTAAATAGAGTTCATTTTTATTATATCTAGTATAAATGTAGGTCTATTTTTTGGTAGTACTTTATGTTTCTCACTAACTATGTATCTGATGTCATTACATTCACTTCAAAAAGTATTATATATGTTTATATATTAATGCGCGTAGTGAAGAGGAGAAAGGGCGTTATTTCCTAATGTTCCCTAATGTTGATATCAAATAAAAACAACGAATTTAATACATTCTTCCCGGCGATGTAAATATAGAATAGGAAAATGCAGATGTCTAGATTCGGAGTGGATAGTTTAGTAATAAAGAACAAGTAGTCCTGGAACTCTCACATAAATACTTATAGCATAATCGATGACAGAATTCTGAGTGTAAAGGGAAATTGTTTGATGACTTCAGATAGGTGCTTAGTTAACACACAGACGGATTTCCTTTCCTCTCAATTGATACTAAACATCACTGTAAGACGGCATATGATATTATGCTTAAAATACAAGAATAGAGTTATCAGAATTATAGCAAGAATACATTAGCAAATTGTTTAGTTCTCAGAAACTCGAACTATAATGAACTACTACATAAGAAAAATTAACAGATGAAATAATCTCTCTCAGTATAACCATTATATACTTATCCATAATGGATAAGTACATAATGGTTTAGTATCCATTTTTTTCGTCATCAATAACTTTGAATATTATATTATTATGCTTAAGTTAATTTGAGATGGTTTGAGGATTGCTTAGTAATTGCTCTAAACATCTGAAGATTATTGTGTGCTGGAGCAACTACAAGTAAAATGCAGGTGATATCTAGAACATCTCGAAGACATCAGAGTAACTTTTCTTCAAAATTTAATTAACTGGAGGAGAAATAAATACTGTTCGATCGAATCGGAACAATTCTTACGTTCTAGTGTATATTTTCATGGATAATAAATTGGAATTAATAACAGATTTACCGGTTAGTAATTATTATTTAGATTGGTGAAACATCTCTAACTGATAATTGTTAATTACCATTACGCAAGGATTAATGGAAAACTGTGAAATTATAGAGGTATCTGAAGATCTCTACAGTTATATATATATAAAAGATTCAATATTTTAGTAACATGATTTTTGTGTTGAGAAAATAAATGGGGAATTGCTGTATTTGTAATGAATCACAACAAAATTATGCTTTTACAAAATTTTATTTTTCATTTTTATCCAAAATACAGCAATGAGATGAAACAGGTGGGTTTCAAATTCATCGAGACAGGTCATTAACTGCAAATAGAAAAATTCTTTAGATATCAAATACAAGTATTTTGTTTTTAAATTAAAAAAATCATAAAAGTTTTTAATGATATCTTAAAGAAAAAATGAATAAAGAAAACATTAGAAAAATTGTTTTTGAATAAAGAACACATAAATCAAAATTTCTTAAAACACGATTTCAATTATTATTTCCATGCTTTCTATCAGACTGCTAAAATTATGAAAATCTGTTGGAATGAACTTGCAACTGTTAAAATCATGAAAAACTTTATCATTGAATAACATTACGATATTTTTCTGTTATGAATTTTGAACTAATCGTAACTAATAAAATAAAGAATTTTAAAGTTTTGACAATTTTGAATATCTTATATATAAAACGTGTATGTTAGAAATTCAGCTGTATAAAAATTTCTAAAATATATAAAAATAATTCAATTCTAGATTAAATAAATAGAACTAGTACTGTTCATTAAAATATTATATTCACGAAATTACAAAATTATTAATTGAAAACCAGTGAAAAACCTAACCATTTTATGGACGTATACTTTTATATTATTAGTAACGTTTCGATGACGATATTCCACAGGAAAAGATTCTAGTTTTATATCTAAGATTTTTTGTCTAATTTAGGTCTGGCCATCGATGCCATCCTTTATCAGATAGCTTTCTCTATCATTTGTGAAGGGATTTCGTGAAGGGTCAACAGCGTTATCGTAATGTCGTGAAGTAAATGGAAGCGTGGAAACGTGTTGCAATTTTATTTGGAGGACCCGAATAGCATTAATGCTCCAACGCGTTCCATTTTACAAAAGAATCACCACTCTGTCCATCTAATTCATCCGTAAAGTTTCTGCTGTTGTTTATTAGAAGTCTTTGCCATTATGATAAATGGTTGCATAACAACAACTGACTCGAAAGCACGGTAAAAGATGTAGTACGAAAATTTACATAAATCATCTTCGATTATCCAGAAAGTATGGGGATTACTTTTTCAGGAGAACAAAGCAGGGATTTTAGATGAGGAGATGAACTGTGACAAAATTATTTAAAGTTTCGCTATCATTTAGTTTTTATACAGGCTGACCAACACCTATGATGGGGTTATCCAGATGGTTGAAGGATGGGGTTCAACGGGCCAAGCACGGACCCCAGTTGAAAAACTGAAGGTGTGGGACCCGGATTTGAATCCGGATCCTCCAGGGTGGTAAGCCAAAGCTTTACCACGTGGCTATCTGGAAGAATTCACTTATTTACAGCAATGAATAAAAAAGATGGCTATATAAATGTTTCATATTTAGTATAAAGTCTGCCAAGAGAAAATTCAGAAAACATTCCAGATTATAATAGAAACTTTCAGCTGAATAATATTTAAACATTTAAGAAAAGAATGACAAAGTAAAAGAAATGATTTAATTGAACAGTAATAATACTTTAATTAAGAAGTATTTCTATGATTAGCCTATTAACAGATCACTGATGGAGGATAACGTATCAACCAGGATATCCGTATGAATAGAAAAGAAGATAAGAACATCGATTAACGATGAAATTTTAGTGGTCTCTCTTATAAAATACAGTATTTCATTTTAGGAATAACAAGACATCAAAAATTAAATAACCTATGTATAATACTTACTTTTTAGCACCAGCCTGAAAAATCAAAATGACATTTATTTTTTGAAATAATTAATGAAAAAATATAAACTAAACTCTCGATATCAGCCAACTTCTTAAATCTTAGTAATGTAGCCATGGCCACGTACAGTCTACTGTAGAAAGGTTTTCACTTCGGTCAAAGTTGTTCGGCTTCCTTACACCACTTCAATCCAATGAGATTGCTTTTTCCAGGCGTCCATTCGAACACGCTTAGTGTGGGACGATTCCATTAAAGCTTTACCTTAGCGTCGGGGGTAGATAAGTTTTACGTCACGTGCTCAAATATGTTGACAGTAAGATAATTTTTGGCTGTTCTGTAGGTAATTTTTGTGTTATTAATAATAAACTAATCTATTTTGTTACTAATGTAACACAAATGGTGCACAGTATCGATATAATTATACGCGTAATCAAGAGATAAGTTGCTGAACTGCTCCCTATGGGTAATTCGGAAGTGACTTACAAGTGTGAGCGAAAGTTTTCTTTTGACTGCGCGAAGGATTACGAATCTCATTTTTTGTGTATATATAAAATAACCAACGACAGTTATGCCAAACCAATCGACAATAGCATTAGAAAGTTAATTGTTCAACACAGAGAGGAAGGGAAAAGTGTGAAACGAATTGCCGAAATATTTAAAATAAGCACAAGAACTGTAATAAATATCTGCAAACGCTATGAAGAAACAGGTTCCGTTTCTGCAGGGAAATCAACTGGTAGATCAAGATCGACAACAGCCGAAGAAGATGAATGTCTGAGACAAACTAGCAGAAACAATCCCTTTAAATGGCCAGGGTGATGAAAAGAGAATTGTCACTACCTGTCTCCATAGATACTGTTAATAGAAGGTATGTAGTGTTCTAAAATATAATTATAAACAGATAAGTTTATATGCGGATTAATCTATTAATAAAATATTGATTGATATGACTCGAGGGTCGCGCCGGCAGGGCGGAAGTGTGATCTTTCGACAGGTCTTGCAGAGATTTCGATTTTTGAAAAATAGATTATAGATGATAAATTTAATAAAACAGATTACAGGTTTTACAAATAGGTTATAAATCTTATAAAATGTTACGTTTTCGGCAAGATTGTCGAAGAGCCAGGGTGGAACAGGGATATTCTTCCACCCTGGCTTGCCAGAGCCGTCCATAAGCCATACTGGCCAATTGTTTCAGAAACCTAAGTGTTTGAACCTTTATCATATGAAGCATCCATATAATGATCAATTATAAATATTATAAAACAATCAACTTTATTTTCACCTACTGGCATACCATGATCATAATGAATACGCTATATAGGCAGCCCTTTTTTGCGGGAAATGCATTCGTAGAGGAGGAGGCGCAAAATAATTCCACAATACTATGGAGTGAATACAGATGTTTTCCAAGCGTCCAAAAAATATATAACTTTAATACAAATATATTCGCAAAAATGTATTTCGATATAGACTATTGATGATAATATAGTTTAACTGATATATCCATTTTAATACAGAGGAAACAGTAAGTACTAAACATGCATAATTTTCTTTTAACAGATTACGAGAAGCAGATTTGGGAGGTCGGAGAGCTGCCAAAAAGCAGCTCTTAACAACAAGACACATGATTGACCGAATAGGTTTTGCATATCAACACCAACAATGGAACAGTTCTGACTGGAGCACAGTTGTATTCTCTGATGAAAAAATATTTTGTAGTGATGGAGCTGGTGATATATAGGTCCACCGGCCGAAGGGGAAAAGATACGCCAGCCCATACATTTATCAAAAGAAAAGGAGTGGGAGATTTTCTGTAGGTGAGTTAGTCACATATGCATTCCATTTCTTATGTATTACTCTAGCAACTAGTTTGCTAAAAGTGATCTTATAAAATTACTTTCCTGACAATTTAAGCACAATATAATACAGCTTGCTTATCCTTCCCATAATTTTCAGAGCAGACTTTCCATAACAACATATGCCCATCAGACATTTATTTTCGCTGCTATATGAATTAGTATCAAATTTTATTAAATATCAAATACTGCATTTATATTTTACTATATATAATTTTATTTACTAACCAATCTGTCAGTGGAGAACCGTATACATTATCATATCAAAGCCTTCAAATACAGTAAAAGTATTAGAGGTTAGAATATTAATTATTAACTAATCGGTCGTTTTATTATTAATATAAGCAGAAAAAAATTCAATTGCCGCTATAAATTAATATACAGTACTATTTATACTTATCAAAAGTAAGCATACAAGTAGCAATGTGAATTCAACACATAGCGCCCTTAACCAATGACAATTATTAAGTAAAAAGATATTCGTTTAAAAAAACTCGCCTTTACTGGATAGTGCTTTGGAATAACGAACGGTCTTAACTACAAGATGTGTGCATATACTAAAAAAAGAATGTTATAATTTTTTTGAGGATTGCTTTAATCATGACGAGTTATTTGCGAAAAACCTCAATAAAAACACTACATGTATGTATATATATATATATATATATATATATATACAGTATATATTTCCGTTAAGTGATTCTGTAAGAGGGCGGAGCTTTAAACGTTTTTACGAACGTTTTAACTACGTAAATAATCTTTTGCTATTTATGATAAATATATTTGTAATTTGCATTTCCTACAACATCAGTTCTAGTCAGTTCCTAAAACATCAGTCTGAAATAATGTCTTATCCAATTGTAAAGATTGACGAAAGGGAGCACGTGTTTCTTGATAATTTAAATAAACCTTCCGCTTTCACAGTTTAAATGCGTTATTTTTCATGAGCGAATCATTTTAGTAGTGTCATTCCGATGCAGCCAATCACGACATGCTATTATCTGCTAGCAAATCATTGATTGCTGTATTCTTTACCATCTGCCAATAAGTTCAAAGTTTCAAGTGGTATTTATCATGGAAGACCAATGAGCGAAGTGAACATACGATAATGATATTGTTTCGCAACCACTTACATTTTAAAGCACAGGTTAGACATGCGAATGAATTCAGGCAATGCGTATTTAAAAACATTTAGTTGCCTCGGTGGGTTAGTTCCTTCACTAAATATGTCAAGCCAAGTTTTAAGCTATTCGAAAACACAGATAGGTATACTCCGTATATTACATAACTAGCGATAAGGGCGACGGGGTTATATATGTTATTAGAAATAGGAGGAAGGGGAGTGACACACTTCGCGTTGAGGCTATTCAAAAATTCTCGCATGAAAGTTTTGTTCCAAATATTTTAATTTGGGCGATGTTGAAACGTAAAAAAAGTTACGTGAAAACTCATAGCTATCGCGATGTAATGTCTACCAACACTTTTCATTGTGAATAAAAGACATCGTTTTCATAAAGCATTATGTTCATCTTAACGATAATTTGAATTTACTACAGTGTATTTTTACAAAACGTTTGTGACAGCACAACTTAAACAAATTTTTGCATTAAACAAATAATAGAGGTAGTCAGTTGTAAAGAAATGTTATGGCGAGGGAGAAAAATGTAACAAAGTGCTACTGGGGAAGAGCGGGGAATTGTCAAATTCGAGATTAATTCATATAAGTTTATACATAATCTATGTTCTGATTATAGATG
This sequence comes from Olivierus martensii, assembly GCA_000484575.1. Lineage (NCBI taxonomy): Eukaryota > Metazoa > Arthropoda > Arachnida > Scorpiones > Buthidae > Olivierus > Olivierus martensii. The sequence goes on from AYEL01063166.1 coordinate 43,089, forward strand.
CTTTTTCATGTTTATTGAGTAAAAACTTCGTTTATTTTTGGAAAAGTCGTCCAATAGCGTCCAGGCTTATAAAGTATGTCATTTATTAGTTTGTTATATATATTTTAGGGTGGATTCACACTGCGTCCGACTCGACTACAAGCCGGGTCCGACTCGAGAGTCGGACCCGACTTGTAGTCGTGTTTCTATAGCAACCTACCCGACTGATCCGACTATGCGTCGGAATCAGATCGATTCGAAAAGTGAATATTTCGAAATCGAGGCTGAACAGTCGGATAGCAGCCACCAATAAGAAATTTCCATATTAAAAGACATCGCTGCTACGTAATTATTTAGTTTAATGCTTTTCATTAATTTCAGCAGTAGCAAAATATATTTTCGCCGACAAGTTTTTTAAATAAATTTACGTTATCATCACATAACTTCCTGAATGGAACATTTCGATAACTATTCATAATCTTATGCATTCATCTAATTGAAATAACGACATTAATAAACTTCAATGACTTATATGATTATAATCAAAACTACATTTCTTCAACATCAATAATGTATATTTTTAAACTATCTCAAATAATGTATCATCATCCGTGATGATACATTATTTGAGATAGTTTAAAAATATACATTACAATATACATCATTTTGTTTTAAAATTAAACGGTAACTATATAACAGCTATCTTGATTAGTTGAGCTTGGGTTACTTAAGGGACGATTTGATTGGCTACGAGTAGTCGGCTGCTGTCGTATGTGAATGTTACAGCAGACAGTCGGACAAGTCGTTCACGACTACAAGTCGAGTCCGATTCTCGAGTCGGACGCAGTGTGAATTCACTCTTATAGTAACTCTGCAAATAAAACGAATTAAGAAACTCATATTTCAAGCAAAAATAAGTGAACAGGCTTTGGATACACATTAATTCTAATATCAATATATAAACGTTGATATCTATTACCTGCAGATAGTTTTGAATTTTTTGCATATTTAAAAAAGAAAACATTTTTATCGTTACAGGTTTGTGGGGATGGATGACTGCCGCTGGACCAGGTGAGCTAGTCCGAATTGATGGAAACCTTACGGCTAGCCAATATATCGATATTTTGGAAAATTCTCTTGTGCCTGCACTTCAGATGTTGTTTGGAGACGAGGTGGTGTGTTTTGTGCAGGACAAGTCTCCAATTCACACGGCAGGAATAACAAAGAATTGGCTAGCACATCAAGAAAATATAAAAATAATCGACTGGCCAGCTACAGCGGCTGATCTAAATCCGATTGAAAATTTGTGGGCGGATTTAACCAAACCTACGTTAACAGGAAGCACACCAGATGAATTGTGGGAGGAAATTTGTGCGAAATGGGAAAATTTCCGGCAAACTGACAAATGTCAGATTTTGGTGGAAAGCATGCCGAGAAGATTGGCTCAGGTTATTGAGAATGGAGGTTTTTGGACAAAGTACTGAGATTAACCACAATTTTTATTATTTTTTTTTGTCACATTTTTATTACTGTTTAATTATATGCTATATTTTATGCTTCTTGTTATATTTTACTCCTTATTTTATATTTTGTAATCCTCAAAAAGTCTTGAGGAATATTTTATGTTTCTTGTTATATTTTACCTCCCTATTTTATATTTTATAATCCTCAAAGTCTTGAGGAATATTTATTTTGTTGTTCAAATAAAATATCTGTTATAACCATCATCTGTGTTCATTTTGTTATGTAAAATAAAATATCTGGTATACACATGAACTGTAAGCGTTGGATTAATTTGGATTATGCATTCTTAAGCAATTATTTATGCGATTCATATATAATAATAATTCCGTTATCTTTGATTTATAATTTAACAGTTAAATTAGAGATTATTTAAAATTACTTAAGAGTGGAATGCAAAGTTTGGAAAGTAATTAATTATTGAAGTTTATGGGAAAATTAATGTATAAAAAGCTTTAATAATTTAAAATAGTTTAAATAGAATGTTTCGGAAAGAAATAAGAGAATTGTAAAAAAAGAAATCTTTTATTATTATATAGATTACTGAAGAGGAGTACAGGAATATTTGAGTTGATACTCGAAATGCATTTATAAAAACTAAAAAAGTTAAAAAAAGGCTGCAATGTTGTATGAAAGCTGTGAATTTATTGGAATTATAAATCAAAACTTAAAAGATTATAATAGGCTAGGACTAAAAAGAGAACACCACAATATTTCTATTTATACGGTAATGTAGTTGGTAATGCACTTTGATTTTCGTAGAAATGACATGACAATTTACTATAAAGCGTAGACATTTCAGTCTGTAGAAAAATTCTGTTCAAATGTCGAAACTTTTGCAGTTCAGCTCCTGACATCGAAGCGTGTAACATGATTAAAGAGATAAACTAATGAAAATATCAAAATTATAGGCTAATCATCGATTTAAAAATAAACAATATCGGAATGAATACGAACTTTCGCAACTTTTATATATGAAGTGCTGAGAATCACAGGTGAAACAGTAAATAGACATTATAAATATTGAATTTTAATCAGGATTTTTGTTTGAGTTAATCTAATAAAGCAGTTGTCGCTGGGATAAATATTTTATAATGTATTTATCCCAGTATATTCGAATATTAATTCGGATAGCGATTCTAAAAAAGAAAACGAACAACGACTAAAACGAAAGAATCAATCACAGGCGTAGAACAAAGTGTCTCTAAAGAGAAGGAGCTAATTGGAGAAATGTGTGAGAAAAGTGACCAATGCGCGATAGTAGAGTTAAAAACAAAAGTTTATATAATTACAAGGCAGATTTACCAGTTTTCATATTTTTTGTATTTTTCCGAAAAAAGTTTTAAATTTATCGATAAATTTAAAACTTATAATAAAATAGGTATCGATATTTATCGATATCCTCTTTTGTTCAAATCATTTAATTCTTTACTCGATATAAGAGTTCGAATAAAGAATATTAAATGATTTGAACAAAAGAGGATTTTAGTAAAAGTAACGACGATATAAATTAGTAAATATTTTATTAAGAACTAAAATATAGAATAAAATGACGACACAAAAATTAACATGTAAAGTTTTTAACCCTCAAATTAACAGATCAAATTGCATACTTGGCTTTAAAAAATTTGAATCTTATTATGGTGTCCTTTACTTGCAATTTTTAAAATTTAAACGAAATTGAAAACGCGATAAAGAACAAAAAAAAACCTATTTCTAGATCGGATTCGAACTCGCCTAGTCGGGACAGTAGACAGAGGCTTTAACGATACTGCTATCAGCCGCTATTGGTTATTCGTTAATTTAGGCTTTAAGTTAACAATGCTGCTGTGAGCCGCTATCGCTTATTCTTGTCAGGAGAAAGCACGTGACGCGCACATCCCACGCGTATACCTGCCACCCTATTTTCATTCAGAAGGGACAGGTCCATTCTGATCTACCTTGATTCTCGGTACAAGTACCTGATTGTGCAACCGATCAACATCCGGTAAGCTCAGCTCCTACGAAGCAGATGAAAACCTTTCTGCAGTAGACTGTACATCACTGTTGGTCAAAAAATTAATTTTATATTTTTTATGATGTCTTTATTTATCTATTCCATACCTTACTATAGATTGAGGAAATATGAGGCTAACGAATCAGAATAATTAATGAGTAAATTTATTTCTGATTGATATTAATCAGCAAGAAAATAAAATCGAATATTTCTGCAGATATTCGAGAGATGTAAATTATAAAATTACTTAATGAAATTTAATTAGTTTAGTTTTACAAATGTCTGGCATAGACAATTGTAAAACTAGACTAATTAAATTGCACAATTTAATTGACTAATTAAATTGCAGATAATTGTTATATTATCTATAACATGAAAAAATTAATTTAAAAAAATTCAAAATTAGACTTACGCTATCTGCGTTGCACATCGACACTGGAAGAAAATTTTTATATTATCAGTCAAAATTATTTTAAGATGTAAAAATATTATTTATTTAAACTTTATACTAAATTAATCCATTAAAAATGTTATGAAACATTATCCTATGTAGCATTGTTATGTTTTTTTTAATATATTCCTACAAATTGAAAATATTATAAGGTATGGCCTAACTAGCCTTATCTGAGTATCCTATTTATCTTGGATTTGGCTTATGGTTTTACAAACTAAATGTTTCTGTGGAAGTTATGTTTTTATCTGGACACGCTATTTATTATATTCACGATTATATTGAAATATATGGAACATAATATCTAGTCAAAATCATTAGAATGTTTATACGAGTACCTTGAGAACAGTGGTTTCAGATATGTGTCCTCTTATGCCTTTTATGATGACCCACATGTTACTATCCACTTAAATTAATAAAAATACTGAATATTTCTCGACTGAAGACCCCTTGACTTATGAGTACTCGTACTTACTACACTGATACTATCAGTAAATTATGTGAATGGTCAATGGAATTGAATTTGCTCCAGTTCCTAAGCAAAGATCTGATATACGAAAAACATCTTTTTGCTCGGTTCTGCTAGATTTATGTTCGTTATGTTTATAATTATGATAATGTATATCGAGAGGAAAATAACGTATAGTATTCTGATAAACATTAACAGTGAGAATTCCATAAATTTTAGATATTTCTGACTTATGACAAATATCGAAGCAGAGTGCGAACTAGTGTTGTACATCGAACATCGATGTTTTGATATCGATGTTCGATGTTTTAGACATCAATGTTTAGAGGCCGATGTTTTTTGGTATCAATGCTCGATGTTTTCCTGTTCATGTAGTAGAATTGATGTTTGGGTTATGCAGTATTACATAGTATTTTTTAAATGGAATTTTTTATAATTGGTCATGATTTTATTTAATTTTATAATTTTGCATTAAGAAAATCGAATAATCTATCTGGAAGTATTGATTTAGTGCTTATATTTGCCACGTGAGACACATTATTATCGACATTTAATTAATGTTCAAAATGCTTTCGGTTTTTTTTTAGTTTTAAAGTATTTATATATTTGTAGCTTGGTAAGTATGTCTCCGAAAACCTTACTGTGGCAACATTTCATTAAAATTAAAACTAATTCTACAACTTGCATATATTATTAAAAAAACTGAAAACTAATGGTAAAACCAAGCTTATTTAAGGCGTTATCTTGATGGCAAACATTCACAACTGCTTGCAGTTCAAAAAGAACTCCAAGCAGTTGTGGATGTTGAAAGAACTCCAAGCAGAAAGAACTTTTTTCCAGAAGACTCCTTTTCAGAAAGATTACAAGTCTTTCTGAAAAAGAGTCTTCAGGAAAAAAATATTATCATCACACTAATGAAGCATCATCATCACAATCTCTCCTAGGAAAACAAAGAAAATTTTCAAAGAGGTTTTGGAGCATTGAGGAGTTTAAATCAGGTGAATCAGCAGAAAATAACATAAGATCTTATATAAATGGTGTATAAAGCAATAAGACATTAAGAATTTGGATCGTGAAGGTTTTCAACATTTCGTAAAGACAACAGCATCTTCGTACAAAATTCCTTTTCAACCAACGATTAAAAGACTAATTTCCGATAAATAGAGTAATATAGTATCCATAGTCAAACAACAGCTCAAACTTCAAAATTTTCTTATTAACAACTGATTTATGGACAGATATCCAGAAGAGAAGTTACATTAAGTTGACTATCCACTGAAGAGGAAAAATAAATTATCCAATGTAGCATTGAATATTTTTATATTGGAAGAACGGTATACTAGCGAGTATCTCGATAATAAACTAAAGCAGTTGATAAAATACTGGAAATAGATAAAGAATATGTCAATTCAGCAATTACGATTCCTTTCGATGGATTTATCAATGTTTTCCTAACGATGTTCAACACTAGTTCGAAATTTACCTCTTTGGTAATCACGGATTACTTATATTATTAAACTGTAACCTGTTATTTTCGAAATAAATTTGACTATCATAAATAAAAATTCAAAATTGCCATAAAATACTAAAGTACTAAATAATAATGTTAGTATATGAGACATTTGATTTTAAAATTGCGGAGTATATATATGATTACTAGTGATACATACCAGCCATGGCCAACAGCAAAACGAAAACAAATTTCATCATTTGTAAATTATAGGTTCTTTCAAGAATTGCACTTAATTCTTTTCAGAGTGATTTCCACAGAAACTACTAAGCTTGTTATGTTTTTCTATGAAAGAATTTGATTGGCTAGTCTTTTCTAATTACAAACAACCTAGAGGAGTTTGTTTATTCAGCAGAAAATTGTGTTTTAAGTAAAACTTCCTCTTTATTTCAAGTAAAGTTTTATGATAAGTGAAATAGTCAGCAATTTTTTTATAATCTTTTCCATTATTTTATTTTTACATGTTATTGAAATGCATGAATATACACAATACTGCAACTTTTTAGGGATCAATCGAATTAAAAATAATCGATGTTCGATCAGAGCAGACAGGTCCATTATTTATTAAGATGATATGATACAAATATTATTCAATTAAATGAAATTTGCATGTATTCTTGCAATCCGATAGAGAATCGAGCACGCTAAAAATGATCAAAATCGATTCATAATTACACGTAATCAGCGATGATTACTGATCAAAAACATATTACATGAACAATTTATTATATTCTTATTTACATATACGAAGAAATTATACCTGGTAACAGTAGTTAAATTAAAATGTATAAAACAAAATTTTCATATCGAATAATTAATATTTATAAAACTGAATAAGGAAAAGAATTTTAAAATTAATTAATTATGGCAAACGTTTACATAATCTTTTATCTTGATTTCGTTCTAATATTTAATTTTCAATAAATAATGGTTATAAAAATTTGCATTCGAAAGTTTTTGAATATTAGAAATAAAAATTATAAAAAATTAAAACGTGAATTTAAATGTTTCTGCTTTTATGACGTTTAAAAATTGATGAGAATGTTTTTTAGTTTCAGCTGTGTAAATATGTTTCGTTTGCCAGCAAAGTAATCATTGAAACCAGGAAGAATACATGAAAGCATCAAGATATTTTATTTTTCTATTTAGGAAAAAAAAAAATTAAAATTATTTATAATTTCTGTATTTAAGCTGTTATAACTTGAGTGTTTATAAATCTAATGGCTTTGTTTGTCATAATTATGTTCGTTTACCATACATCTAAAATATTTTTCTGCATTTTTGAATAATAAAATTAATTTGAGAATTGCCTGACGCGTGATGCTTGTCTAGCTTTTCCTGTACAATAAATCGAAACAGCACGACTTCCTTTAAATAAAAAGTTATATTTAATGGCTAAAAATATTTTTTAAACTAATCAATAAGTTACTTTAACAAAGTCATATTGAATAAAAGAAAATAATGTTTTAAGTATTAAGTACCATCATCATATATTTAAAGAAATAGCTAGATGTTTTAGCACTAGGGGGCGCCCTGATGTATAAACTTGGGTTAAATAAATAAATAAAACTAAGTTATTATGGATGAAGATATCATCTATATAAAGTACATATATCATAAGTAACTTTAATGATGTCAATAACTAAATCAAATTAAATCCGATGTATAAACTTGGGTTAAATTAATAAATAAAACTAAGTTATTATGGATGAAGATATCATCCATATAAAGTACATATATCATAAGTAACTTTAATGATGTCAATAACTAAATCAAATTAAATTAAAGAATTAAATGAAAAATTTATAAATTACTAATTTTGTTTATGCATAAATAATAAGTTTATCAGATAATAAATTTATTTTAGAAAGATGAAGGTTAATTCGAGTGAAGAATGTTAATAAATACTGTATACTGCAATCTAAAGTAATAATGGTCCTATACTGTATAGTGCAATCTAAAGGGGGCTAATTCTACCTGCTGCTGTTTTGTATTGTTTTCCATTCGACATTGACGAAAAATTTCCACAGTTACCACAAGCTGCTCAAGCTCGTGTTAATTAAAATTAGTTTATAATTTTTCTACTTAAATGTATTCGCTTCTATAATTTGCAATATTTTAATATTAGCAATATCTATTTTGAAGAAAATCATTAAAAACTATATTTTCCAACTCATCTGAAGATATAAAATATTGTAATTTTTTTTAGTATAGACTTGGTAAAGGATCAAATTAAAATAGAATGACTGTATAGTAATTGATTTAATTGGAAAAAAATTTTTATGATATCACAAATAGAAAATATATCAGAATACAGTGTGCCTCGCAATTCGACACTAATTCGTTACCCAAGTAATGTCGAATTATGGGATTATTTCCATATAAGTCTATGTAAAATTGACTAATTCATTGTCAGTCCCCATCTCACTCTCCTAACAGGTAAGGTGAGAGATACACTATATTATTTATTTTATTATGTTTGTTTTACTATTGTATAACACACTAAATTACAAAATACACCATTTTATGCACAACACACAATTTGTTAGCCCTTGGATGTTGAAGTCTTCCGGCATATACTCTAGCATCCATAATCATCTCTCTCTGTTGCAAAACGTTGCCACAGTTGTTCTATGAACGCCATACTCGAGTTACATTTGAATGTTCTACCTTTCTGCATTTTATCTACAAATTTTTCTTCGTCTCCTTGCTCAATCAAGCATTCTTCTTTTCGGAATTACCCTCTGGTTAGTTCTCTTTGAACTCATCCTTACAATTCACTCAAAAAAATAATAATAACAAATATTTTACTTTCTGAAAAATGTAGAATTGAAAATTAATACAAACAATAGGGGCAAGAACTAAAATAGCTCAATAAGAACTGACAAATAGAAAGACATCACACAATTCCATGCACGCGCATGAGCCAACCGTGAAACTCAAATGTCGAATTGCAAGACATTACTATATAATGAAATCTTCAAAAAAAAAACATTTCCAATGTATGAAAAAAGCTAATTTCTTTCATCTCTCAAAAATTATTCATTAATAACAACAGTGACAATTATGGAATACCCTTTCGTAAAACTACAGATGTAATAATGGTTGGTTATGAAAATAGGGGATAGTCACATTTATTGTACCGGCTCCTAATTCTAACAAGGGGAGGACACAGCTGACCCCCCACCGATTTTGATCCGCTTAAGTATGGTTTAACACAATATATGCAACTCTCCCCTATTTTCATAACCACCCATTATCACATCTGTAGTTTTACAAAAGGGTATTATGGAATTAAGGATATATGGAATATCATTTTTTAATTTTAATATTTTGTCCGGCCCGTGAAAACATTTTTTTTACACAGCTATTAGAAATTTTAAATTTCCTTTCAGGTGCATACTAATATGAAGACAAATTAGCAGCAGATTTTCAGGGTATTTCCATAATACAATATATGCGATTCTCCCCTATTTTCATAACCACCAATTATCACATCTGAAGTTTTACGAAAGGGTATTATGGAATACCCTGAAAATTTGCTGCTAATTTGTTTTCATATTAGTATGAAGCTGTAAGCTGTAGCGCAGATGGCTACGCCAAATGCTGTACAGCTTATCTGCTGTCTATCTATCGTGGCTCGTAATCTGATGGTGGTGGGTTCGAATCTCGGTTGATGTGCAATTTTTTTTTTAGTGGCAAAAACAGTTGGCCATGCCTGGTCTAGTGGCTAAGTAGAAGCCTTAGATATTATAGCACATAAAATTATGAGGCAAATATAAAAGATCTGTTCATTATATAAAAAAATGATCCAAATTTGAAGTAAATCACATCAAAATTGAAAGATTTATGAACTTTTAAAACAAATTAAGGTCAGATGGGGTGATTTTTCATTCAAATAAGATTTTAATAAAACTCTGAAGGATATGTTATATTGATTCTGCACTTTAGGAAAATTAATGCAATTTTAGATTATAGCAATTTCCTACTTCCTAAGTGCACTAATCTAAATAAAAATAATTGCTTGCAAACTTTGCTTTTTAATTACTTTTTTTGTGTACATAGTATTTGTAATGATTTGAACCAATTTGAAAAAGTAAAGTATTATATACAACAACAAAACATTTATGATATATACTTACATGAAGACTGGGATGATATGTTAATCTTCCATCATTAGTTAATGTGACATATTTTTTTTTCCATTCCTTATTCAAAGCTTTGCAACTTCTCTTGTAAAGATATCCCTATGAAAAGCAATATAAATTAAAAATTATACACACACACACACCAACTAATTTTTATAAAAGAAAGTTAATTATACATTATCAATAAAATTTCAAATTTCCCAGTTTTATAGGATTGTTGAATTAAATTTTTTAAATATGCCTTGCTCATTATTAAAAGTCTAGATTTATCCAAGGTTCTATAATATTATTATTATTTTACCCCAGGAATCTTTTATGATAACATATTTTATACAATAATGAATAATTGGCCAAATTTTAAAAGCTTTTTATAAAATTATTTTAAAAAAATAATAAATTTTAATAATTTACTTGACGAAGAGGAATAACTCTTCCACTTCCAACTTCTCCATTTTTCAATTTTTTTTCTTCTTCTCCTTTTTTAAGAGGCTTAAAATTATTAATAATAAATTTTTATTTCTTTTGTTCTCAAAGATTTGTATAAAAAAGTATACAATAAATTTTGGCAAAATTTTTTTAAAAATTTCAAATATTGTTACAACAATAATGCTTACTGGAAATAAATTGGATCTTCTTCGAGTTTTCCTAGAAGCAGTTGGAGTAGAACAAGGTGTAGGTAGATTTTCTTTATAACCAAGAGTTCCTAATGTGCCTAGGGCAATTTTCTCAACTTTATTATCCCGTGTAGTATTATTAAGGTTATCCATTCTGGTATTGGATTCTCGCTCATGAAATGTTGTTTCCTAAATAAATATTTATTTCATTTTTTAAATTTCTATATTTGTAATTAGTGCTTATAAAAACTTGAAATTTTATAATTATCTTTTATTTGTAAAATATTCCAGTATATCATATCTTCCAAACAATTTTTAATGTTTTTACAAACAAAAACAATAAAAATTGAAAACATATCATGAATGCCAAGAATAAATTTACTATCATTTCAAAATTCAATGAGGAACAAAAGTTGAAATTTACTTGTCTATACTTACTAAACATAAATATATATAAGACTAGCAGACCCATGCCCGGCTTTGCTTGGGCAGTTCACGGTGTTGTACTCAAGTTTCTTTCTCTTAAATTATAACCTTTTAGATGACCTTCAGGATTTTCTCGTATTCTGAAAATCTTTCCGGTATAGATATGTTTTCTATTTGAAACGTGTCTTTTCGAATGTTCACTTTCTTTTAGATGACCTTCAGGATTTTCTTCAATGTATTCTGAAAATCTTTTCTTTTAGATGACCTTCAGAATTTTCTTCAATATATTCTGAAAATCTTTCCTATAGATATGTTTTCTATTTGAAACGTGTCTTTTCAAATGTTCGCTTCTTTATCTTTCTTTCTCTATTAGAAAGAATTCTAATAGAGAAAGAAAGATATCTGTTGATTTGTTTGATCTTTTAATGTTTCAAACTTTTTTCTTCTCTGACTCTTGAAAAGGCACATACAATTGGCCATGGGAAAACAATTAGTACTTACGAATAGGTCTGGCCAATCCAAAATGTTTCTCCGATCAGCTTTGAAAACCATGTTATAATAATCATGCATAATCAGCTATTTTCATATATTGGAAATGTTTTTTTTTGATATTTCACTTCTTTTTCTTTATTATTCCAATAAAAATATATTGTATATATTCCTATTGTTATAAAGCATTGATAAATGTTTACTAGGTGGCGTTTTGTTAACTGCTGCTGCCGTTTGCTGATGATAACGATAATTATTAGAAAGTTATTTTATTTTACATAATTATATATATATATGGACCAAAGAAAGATGAAGAAACAGGTAATTGGAGGATTTTGCATAACAAGGAACTAAGAAAAAATACAATAATCATGATATTATATAGATCGTTAGAGCAAGAAGGCTAAGATGGGCTGGGCATGCAGCACGAGCATAGACAGAGGAATGTACAGAATCATGAATGACCAACCTAGTGGAAAAAGACCAATTGGAAGACCACCTTCCGATGGGAAGAAGGAATCATAGGGAATCTTAAGGAACAGGACTGGATGGGGAACACTGAAGGGAGAAAGCGCTGGATAGAATGAACTGGAGATCAGCTATTAAGGTGGTCATAGGCCCCTGCGGCTTATAGAACCAGAGAAAGAAGAAGATATATACTTGTATATATAACAGAAAAATGCCTTTTATTTTTAATATAACTGTGAAAAGCAATAATATGTGAATAAAATAAAGGCGATGCAATTATCAAGATAATGAAACTCAAATTAGGCAGTTGGCAACTTGTCTTGTTATCTAAGTACACTGACTCGTAATTTTACAAAGGTGATCTTTCAAATCTGTAAAAGAAAATAATGATTACTCTTTTATTATGCAAGTAAGGGCGTATGTTTTACACTCTCGTAACAGATAAGAAAAATGTTATTTTGAATAATATGAAAGTTTAATTTAAAAGTTCAAGTTTACCGTAAAAAACATAAATGAAAAATATAGATGGCGCGGAGCTATCATCATTCTAGTTTAAGTTTAAGTTTACCGTTTTTTACGATAAACTTGAACTTTCAAGTTTACCGTAAAAAACATAAATGAAAAATATAGATGGCGCGGAGCTATCATCATTCCTGTATAGAGACAGTCGTTTCTCTCTGAAATTAGCGAGAGACCCGGGTCAGGTCTCTTGATTTCTGAATTTCTATACGTATACATGAAATATGACTGAAGAGAGAAAATAATAATTTATTCGAATAATATTTCCTTATAATGAAGCAGTTTCATTACAATAAACAACATTAAACTAATATTAATTTTTCTATTTTGAAATTCATTCATACCTAGCAAAATATTTGGCATATCCAGATGTTTCTCATAGTGACTGTGTTTGGGATTCCCGTCTCCAGAATTTGTTATTATTTCGGAATTCCCGATTTTCGAAAAAAATTCTTATAAAACTCGGAAATCAAAAATTTTTCGCGAATTCGTATACTAAAAATTTCAAAGCAATATGACGTCTTCAAGTCAATAAACTAAGTAAATAAGTCACGTGATTTATTGCATCACTTCTAAATTTATATTTAAAAAGAAAATTATCACAATTAATCACAAAACAATAGTTAAAACAAGTACAATAAAATCTAAACTAAAAGATGGATCAATAAATTGTACAAAAATCATTTATTTTATTGGAATTTTAAATATTTCTGTTGTTATAGACCCCGCCATCTTTTGGTCAACAGATGACGCCACGTTCCATTCAGGAAGAACACTAAGTGACGGGGGCTGCCCACTCTGAGGAGGGATCAGCCGGATTATGGAAGACGATGATCGACGAGCCGGGCCCGGACACTATGATAAATATTTTCAAGGGATCGGATTCGAGCTCGAACCCGGGTCCTACAGACTGAAAAGCCGAAGCGTTTCCACGCGTCCAATACGCCATGTTGTGACGTAGGCAAATTTATTATGACGTAATTTACGTAAGCAAACCCCAAACAAATATTCGATTTCTAAGCAGTTTAGCAGAGAAACAATGATGTCTAATGATGTCTGTGGTATATGTATTAGTTGATATAAGTTCATAGCTAGCCCTCAACTATTCTCCAACGTCCCACGTACATCCAATGGACAGAAACAATAGAGCTCTCTTACAAAATAACGTGGCCAAAATAGGAGAATCCTAAACATTTTCTAAAGGATGTATACATTGTTGGTCTAGATATTCAAATATATTGATGTATAAAAAATAAGTAGTCGTACCAATCAAAAACTCCTGTACGTCTACCTAAGATTGGGCACAAAAATTCCAATTATGGAATTTTTGTATCCAAACACAAGACCTGTTTAGCAGATAAATGAAAAAATTATTTTAATAAAAACTATAAATAATTATAAAACAGATATGACTATTTCTCCAATATTACTGCAATATTGCCTATTTTTTAATATAATTAAAAGACTAAATGAAAAAATATATATATAAAACAACCCAATATTTGTTTTCATTTTGAATGCCTTTTCCTATTTAAAATAGTATTCTTAAAGTAAATATTTTAAAATCTCGAGATTCTGAACATTTCAGGAAAGAAATCTAGAATTTCAAGGAAAAATTAAATTAATTATTAAATCGGGATTTCTCGAATCTCGAGAAAATGAAAAATTCGGGAAAACACAATCATTAGTTTCTCATTTCTTTCAATGAGATCCCTGTTCAGGAAAAAATAAACTTTAATTGTTTGCTTGTATCTTTAGGAATAATTTCCCTTATTATATTTTTAAATGAATTTGAAATAATTCATCAATCATTCCAGATTGTTGTCAGATTGTCCTATCATTTATCCATATGATCTTTTAAGCATTGTATGCTGGAGAAAACAAGATAAACTATAAGTGGTATCAGCTTATCCCGAAGAATTCATAGTGACTCATTCTCAAAATATTATTGATCAAAGAATAAGTATAGGTGAAATGAGTATTGCTACAACTGCAACAACTACTGTTAGGTTCTGTTCAGATCCCTACTTTAATTGTTATTAATAAATTCATCAGTACATCAAATTTTAATGATTAATTACTTTTCGAATTTACTAACCGATAAATAATTGTCTGATTAGGTTATATGTTTTGGCACGAATCATATAATTATTAATTTATATTATTTAAAAAGCTCAGTAAAATTGTTTAATGATAACAGATCATTGTTTCTGCCCAAATGAACATGAAAGTTTCAATATTTTAGTTAACTCATTTTTTATAATGTGCATTGAATTGTGCTAGATTAAATTGAAGTCCATCAAAAAAAAGTTATGCTTTTACAAAATTTTATTTTCCAGTTTTATCCAATGTACATCAGTGAGATGAACACAGGCCATTTTCGATTTTCTCGAACAGTCATCAGCTGCAAATGAGAAATATAGTGTAAATATCAAACTCAGTAAAATTGTTTAATGATAACAGATCATTGTTTCTGCCCAGATGAACAAGAAAGTTTCAATATTTTAGTTAACTCTTTTTTTATAATGTGCATTGAATTGTGCTAGATTGAATTGAAGTCCATTAAAACAAAGTTATGCTTTTACAAAATTTTATTTTCCATATTTATCCAATGTACATCGGTGAGATGAACACAGACCATTTTCGATTTTCTCGAACAGTCATCAGCTGCAAATGAGAAATATAGTGTAAATATCAAACATTTCGTTTTTATATTACTACCTTAAAGTTTACAAGAATTCAATAAAGAAAAAAATGAAAAATAATTTATATTGAGTTCTTTATTATTGTTTCTAACTAAGAAAGATATAAATCGAATCCATGGGCTAACATAACTGATATTTTTATGAAAGAATCAGTGTCTGTTCAATAGATCTCATCCTAAACCTATCAGTTGGTGTTTATCATAGGTTCATAAATAATTATATGACATTATATGGATGGAAATCAAGATAACAATAAGAAAATTATATTTCTTATTGCTGGAATTGAAGAAATACAGTGATAATTAAAAATATTATGATATCGTTTCACACATCGGTTTGTTATATTTATCATCATTAAGAATTTTAATTTAATTAGATTTCTGAAATTTATTGATGTTATAAGTCCATTCTCTTAAAGAAGACATTATGAGTCTGCATTTTAATTTAATTAAAGTAGATTTCTGAAATTTATTGATGTTATAAGTCCATTCTCTTAAAGAAGACATTATGAGTCTATTAATAGCGCTGCTTATTAAAAATTAAAACATAAAATTTAAGCAGAGGACATTCGGTTATCCGACATGCAAAATGATTCCATTACTTTTCATTTCATTGCTCGACTTTAGAGCCCAGCAACACTTATCAAGCTGGGATCAACTGTGATAGTTGATGATTCACCATTCAATGATAGTATCGAAGAATGGTATTCAACAACCTTGACCTAGCTTTTCAGGCCTGGAAATTTCTGAAAACATGAGGGATTCGGGATCGAATCCTGAATCTCCAAATTAGTAAATCGACAATTAGTAAATCGACAAATTAGTAAATCGACAAATTAGTAAATCGACATTGATAGGTACCAAAAGTAAACTTTACGAGATTGACAGCTACGCTTATAGAGATCTACTGTGCATTCATTGATAGGTACCAAAAGTAAACTTTACGAGATTGACAGCTACGCTTATAGAGATCTACTCCTATGAGATGTACTCATAGGCAAGTTTACGATAAAAATAGGGATCAACTACTATAATCTCATAAGTATCAATATATGTCTATCGTAAATGTTATGTATGTTAAAAGTGAGGAAAGGGTCACGAATTTGTTCATTGACACGAAATGGAATCTCTTATCGTTTTTTCACACAGCCTGCATGAATTTCAATATTAATAACATAAAACCTCATTAATTTTGATACAAAATTATAAATATTTCATTTTGAGACAAGTGACATAAAGGAAAATTTAAATAATGCTTACCGTCGGCGATCACTTGAACCCTGTAAATATAAAATTTACATTTATTTTTTGAAATAATTATTGAAAAATATATACTATATTTAGCTTTCGATATCAGCCAACTTCTCAATTCGTAGCAATCTCCCCATTGCTAGTCACAATACATATTATTTTAAACAAAGTAATTCAACAGTATTAGATTATCAGTACCTTCACAATTTATCGTGATTTTACATCTCTTGAAATATTAAAATTTTTTATGAACATCATCATCTGTAACTTCCACTCTTTGGGATATTTTTCAAATTTTTTATTAATTTTTAAATACTTTTTATATTATATGGAAGACATATTTTGCCCGTTCCATCACGATTTTCATTCAAAAAAGATGTATACAACCTTTATATCATTACAAATCACTATTATTATTAGTTAGAAGCAAAAAATTTATCTCTGTCTATGATAATAGGAACAATGCATTTTGAAGATTCACGATTAATTTTCACAATGATGTTATGAAGTAAGTATTAGATGATTATTATTATTATAGTTTACGCTATTTATGTATTTAAAATTATTAAAACTTTTTTACTACTATATATTTATTATTGATATTATTCTTAACAAAGTATACAGGGCAGTGGTGAGACCAGCAATGCTGTATGGAACGGAAACACTCCCCCTAAAGAAATCCAATTTACAAAGGATGAAGGTGGCAGAAATGAGGAATTTAATATAGATGTGCGGAGTGACACGAGCAGATAGGATTAGAAATGAACATATCCAAGGGACAGTGAGGGTTACTGATATTGCAAGTAAAATCCAAGAAAGTAGATAAGATGATTTGGCCATTTATTGAGAAGAGATGAGGACTACACGGGCAAAAGACTTTCAGATAATGAGAAGAGATGAAAACTACACGGGCAAAAAACTTATGAGCATGAAAGTTGAAGGAAGGAGGAAAAAAGGACGACCCAAGAGAAATTAGCAAGATATCGTGGATGACGATCTGAGATCAAAGGATCTCAGAAGGGAATGGACAAAGGACAGAACGCAATGGAGAAAGGCTCATCAAAAACAGTGACCCGATATAGAAATCGGAGGGAGCTTGTTGATGACGATGATGATGATTCTTCACAAGTTCCCTACTGAATAGAGAACAGATAAGAATAGCGAAATTAAACAATAACAACATATCTGAAATAAGAAAAATAATTTTAATAAAGTATCTTTATGTAAATTTATTTAAAAAGTTAAGAAATAAAATAGGACATCACTCACTATATTTTGTTGGTAATTCACCGAAATTTTTATAAACAAAAAATTTGTTTTGATCTGCTCATATTTCAATATAGCAGAAAAATTTCTAAAAGTAACTGTTGTATTAGGAGAAAATTGTGTTTGGAATTTTTATCTATTGATATCTGAAATTTCATTTATTTATTGTGGAGAAAACATTATCATGCAATATTGATTACCTATTAAATAATTATATGATAAATATATGAATCATACTCATTAAAGATATTCTGTTAGTTATTAAGGAAATATTTCCTGTCAATCAATAGCATATTAAATTGAACTCAATATTATTATAGGTATTGAAGTGATTTAAAACTTTCACAGTTAATCAAAATAAATTCAATATATGTGCTTAGAAGAATCAGTTTAAATGATTTTCTAAACAATTTAATTATGTGGGAAAACATCGATATAACGAGAGTCAATACTGGTTAGCTGTTGCTGCAAGTTAACGAATAAATACTGCATTTGTTTTCTAACCTTACATTTTAGCTTCAGTTTATTTTATAATTAAAATGTATATATTACAAATGCTCTATATAAAAAGTCATTATAATATTCTCAACTTGCAATTTTCTCAGTTGTTCAAAATAAGATATTTATAACAACATAATATATACAAAAACTGAACAGAGTATGGAAGTTTTGTGAAATTCATAAATTATAAATAGAATATTTCATAGAGATGATAAAAAAAAATTAAGTTATTTTCCTATAACTCACTTTATATATTTTTTTGTTCAAATCACTTAAGAATTTTATGAAAAATCGATTTTTATACAACGTAAAATTTACAGAATTCTTAAACCATGATAGAATATAAATTCCAATAACATTCCAGAAAAAATATAAAGGATGCAATTTTAGCCCATTCCAGATGAAAAATTAAACGATATTTCATAAAAATAATCTTTCACAGGTGAAAGTGTAATATATCTTGGGTGTAACATCAATACAAAAGGTGTGATATCTGTGGATACAGGATTGTGTAGAGATTGGTGTGACTGAATGGTTAAATCTAGATTAAGAGTGGACCAAAACGTTAGACTGATGAAAGATTGTGTTATACCAAGAATCACTTACCTGTGCAAGATGGACACAAATTCTTTAATTTGCATAAAAACTGCATTTGGACAGATTTTTAGATAAAAGATTTCCATCAGAAACCAGAAATTATGATTGTTCTTCTGATATATTCACATGAGACTTTTAGCTAATTTCGTTTATGAATTGGGCCTTATGAAAGCCTCTTTCAAAGTTGTAAATACAGCGATTCAATGTATACAAAGTTGTTAAGTTAGCTTTCGTGAATTTTTTCTGATGTTGCAATTTTGCATTATTTCATTAAAACACTTTGATCGGTTGTTTAATTAAACTATATCAAATTTTAAAATCTAGATAATCTAGGTACAATTTTAATAGAGAAAAAAACTAATTTTTAGAATGAGAAATATGTCAACATTCATGAATATTAGAGTAAAACAATGCTGAACATATTCAAACAACTGTCTTACCAGCTTCAGTTAAAAATGATACCTAAGTAGACATTATCGAAATTCCCTTGTCAAATCAAGATAATTTTTATAGTTTCAGGAATACTGTACTATTAAAGTTATGATGAATAAACAGTATGTGATAAAACATAATTAAATTTTATTATATTGTCAATTATACTATATATAAATTTTAAAATATTGAATGAACTTCTCATATATTCATGAAAATTAATTACTATACAAACAATCAATTTTATTATAATACTCACTGCTCCAAGTTCAACCTAAAAATGTAATAAAAAATAAATTGTTAAGGTTATTATCGTTATTATTATATTTACAAAATATGAAAGAATTTCTTTTATGCACATGAACATTAATTAATATCCAAATAATTAATTTTATTATAATACTTACTTCACTCTCATTCTAAAAGTGTAATAAAAGTAAGATAAGATTATTATTATATTTATAAAATATAAAAGAACTTTTATGCACATAAACATTAATTAATATCCAAATAATTAATTTTATTATAATACTTACTTCTCCACTGTCACCCTAAAAGTGTAATAAAAGTAAGTTAAGATTATTATTATATTTATAAAATATGAAAGAACTTTTATGCACATAAACAGTAATTAATATCCAAATAATTAATTTTTATAATACTTACTTCTTCACTCACATCCTAAAAGTGTAATAAAAACAAGTTAAGATTATTATTGTATTTATAAAATATGAAAGAACTTTTATGCACATAAATAGTAATTAATATCCAAATAATTAATTTTATTATAATACTTACTTCTCCATTCTCACCCTAAATGTGTAATAAAAATAAGTTAATATTATTATCATATTTACAAAATATGAAAAAACTTTTATAGACACGAATATTATTTAATATTTATATTATAAATTTTATTAAAATACTGTACTTACTGTTTCACCACTCTAAAATTATAATATAAATAAGTTTTTAATGTTGTTATTGTTATCATCATATTTACAAATTATGTAATAACTTCTTGTATGCACATGAATATTAATTAATATCCAACTAATTAATTTTATTATTATTTAATGATGAAAATTGATTTGTATAATTTTTACAAATAATCAAAAAATTTATTTATTTTCCGATTTTTGTTGCTGTAATACATATTTTTATAATACAGATTGCTATTCTTTGCATTTTGTATTATCAATATACTGTTTCAATAGCCTCTTAAAATACATTGGTAGATTATGTTTTTTTTTAACAATTTAAGCACAAAAATTACGTATTTTTTCTTTGTGGAAAGTTAGAAAAAAGTTTCAAGTTTCAAAGTTTCATTATGGTTTTACAATGCCAAGATTTTGCATGGAATGCTCAGTTCTAATATCAGCAAGTTAACTTGTGTTATTTACTGTATGTTAATGAAGTGCTCACTATTTATAAATATAAAAAATTAATATTTTTGACGAAATATGGCACTTATATGCAGAGATATCATTTAAAAATCACTACTGGTTCAAATTCTATTAAAATTAAAATTTAATTAGATGCAGAAGTTCCTTAATTTGTTTACTAAAATAATTTGCCCACTTACTATGAAATTTTATTAATACACTGTAACGAGTATTACGTAGAAAAATTAATTTTTGAGAAATTTTTTTGTAATTTGATAAAATGCAAATGAGCCCCTTTCAAATCATTATATATGAATATACATAAAATTAATAAACTATAAATAGGTTATGTTAGGAAAAACGTGAAAATGTATGGACTACTTTTTAAAATAATTTTTTTAGAAAACCCTTTTTCCATAAGTTAAATAAGGAATGTTTGACATCATTTCTGATCGCTGAAATACATTTGTAAAAATATAAAAATCAATGCCAATGAAACTGATATATTATAAATATTAAAGACAAATTCTCATGAACTGTATAACTATAAAATATTATAGTTTATAATATACATCTAGCCCTCGATTTGCACCACATTCAATTTACACGGTTTCGCTTTTACAAGGTTTTTAAATGAAAACAAAAAAATTTTTTTGGGTTTTATTTTGATTGTTTTGCATTATGCCATTTATAAATTAAAAGAGTATCATATTGTCACGTTTTGTGGGTTTACGAGTTCGTACAGATTAATAAAGAGTGAATACAGCTATATTTCGTATTGTCCAATTTATTCACTTAAAATAATCTTGTTTCACTATAACTAAATTAAATACAAAATCCGATAATTATCTCATACAATATTAATTTATGTCTTTACTAAATTCACTACAAAATCCGATAATTATCTCATACAACACTAATCTATGTCTTTAATGTAACTCACAGTTCTTCTTAGTCCACTTTCGGCTTTCAGTTTATCGCTGAACTTTCGCTTTATCACTCACTATTAACTTTTACTGTCCAAGTCTCGCAGTTCAAAGACAGTTCTTCTTAGTTCACTTTCACTTTCACAATTTATCGCTCACTATTAACTTTTACCATCTCATACAACACTAATTTATGTCTTTATTTCAGAATAATTCACAGTTCTACTTACTCCACTTTTGCTTTCACAATTTATCACTCACTAATAATTTTTACTGCCCAAGTTTCGCATTTCAACTAAACTCAACTCACGCTTGCAGCTCACCTATTTATGTTTGAAATTTTAAAAAAAAAAATCCAACTCTGACTCCGACTTTCTAAAATTTGTAAGGTCTGACTTCAACTTCCGACTCTGGGCAGTTTAAAAATCCAACTCCGACACCCAAAAACTTTTGACTCTGCAACCCAGGGTTGTAGAATCAGATGGCAAATGATCGAACTCAGGCTCTATTTTTAAAAAAAATCTGACTCTCTAAAATTAGTAAGGTCTAACTCTGAATCCGATTCCCGACTCCAGGCAATTTAAAATTCTGACTCTGACTCCATCAAAAACCTCCAACTCCCCAACTCTGACTCCGACTCTGTAACCCTGCTTTTATCATATTATATTTGAATAGGAAAATCTTGATCCATTTATAATATCCAATTAGATGCTGGATGCGACATAACACAGCACAACTATATATGGCATATCTCTAACAGCATATGCAGATGGTATCAGCTGAATCACTAAGCCTGTCAAAATTTAAATTTTAATCCAAATTAATTAAAGAATCAAATAAATATTTTCATCAAAATTGAAAAAAAAATTACTAGCAACACTAATGTGCTCAGAACAGTTATATATCCTATTTCTAATAGCATACAACCATATGGAGTCAGTCTAGTCATTAAACCTATCAAAGTTTAACTTAAGAATAATAATAAATAAGGTAATGTAAGATATAACAGAAAATTATGGATAGACTATATGTTAAAAATAAAACTTTAACAATCTTTTAATATGAAATCTGAATTTCAATAGCTTAACATAATATGCAGCACAGTACTTGTTAACTGCCATTCATTTCAAATGCATTAATCGTGACCATTGTAATCCAATATTATCACCCAACTAGCAAATCGTTTGATCATTGTAACCAATGAAATCCATCAAATAGCATTACTCTTTCAAGCTTACATTTTTATATATATAAGGTGTTTTAGAAATACTTAAACTTTGGGATTGCATTCTCCATATCTAAACAAGAAAAAGTTTATAAACTTATGTCCAAAAATTCTTCAATATATTTTAATCTTTAAAATATATTGAAAGATTAAATTCAATAACAAAAAATAGACTGTCATATTTTATTTCAAACTCATGCAAGACATTTACAGTTGTACGTTACCAATGTAATAAATCACAATAAATACTCAAAATGTCCTTCACTTGCTTCAATGCATTCATGGCATGAACATGTCAGGTCATGGAATGTTGCATTTGTTGAAAGGGTGATAGTCCATGACTAATTACAATAATAGAATTTTGCTATTGTATCATGAAAGTGTTAATATAATAATATTGAAGTATAAGATTCACTAAATCATAAAATATGATTTCAAATAATCTGTCTAAAGTTTAATATTGGTATCTATGATTTACACTAGATGTAAAGTTTCCGAAATTACAATAACAATATCCTATAGTTAACAGTCAAGAACTTCAGTTCTGATATTAACAAAAGAAGCTGATATTAGATTTTCTATTGTAAGAAGAGATTTTTATTTTCCTAAGTTACAATTAAATTCTAAGTTAGAAAGCATGAAATACAGAATAAAAATATGTAGTCTATATTAATTTTCATGAAAATGTCAGTTAAAATAAACACAAGTAAAAATTTTCAGGAAAGAAAAATATTAAATGAATTATTAGCTATGAAACAAATAATGAACCTAGTCTTAAGAAAAGGTAAATGTTTTTATTAAAGTATTGCATTTTATTAATACTTTTAATTAGTTTAATTAATTTTATTATTATAAAATTAATCTTGTTTAATGCCAAAATTAGCACAAACAATAACTTATAATTATCTCTCTGATATAAACAGAAATCTTTTGATGAATTATAAAGGATCTTAGCTTATAAACATTTAACAACTGCTAAGAAAACTCACTTAAGTTGTATATGCATCTTTGTCTTGTATTTAAATAACTATACATTATTGGCTTGGAATCCAAACTTGTTTATATAAAATTGTTTAACACAAAATATTTAGCTAACTGATTATCCAACAGTTCTTATCTTATATTATTTCTGTCAACATAACATTGATGAGAAACTATTCTTTACTTCTATCCTAAAGGGATTCTGTTTGGAAGAAATGTGTGTCAAATGATATCTATGCACATTTAAAGGGAAGATTAATGCATTCTTCATCATGGGGTTCTCTTAGGAGTATAAGTAATTTATGTTAACTAAATAAAATACATTTAAAATAAACAAAAAATAGAAAAGGAATAGAATAAAAGGAAATGTCAGATTTATCAATCTTAATCATTATTTAAATAAACATAATGGGTCAATACAGAAATTTTTGTTTTAGATCAAAACAGGCAGATTGAGAGTACAAATTGCCCAAGAAAATATTAAGAAAGCAACCCTAAATCATAATAAAAAGTTTTTGCATTGATCTATATATATACAAGCACCAGCCATAAGCCACTGGTTTACTTGCAAATTTATCAGTATCTAACATAACCTGGCAGTTTTTCTCACCTTGTCAGTTTATAAATCATACAATCCATTTATGGATAAAAATATTTTCAGATTCATCCTATACATACAAGAAAATTCTAAAACACAAAATATTTTTTTTAGGATTACCAATAGGAGAAGGAGAATTTGGTTCTGTTTTAAAAGGAAAGTGGACAAATTTTAATAATATACAAGTAAGAATATATTTATTATTACTATTATTATATTTTAATTAAATCAAAAACAATTCATTGGTAATATGAATGGACATTTTCAAACTATAGGAAATATATTAAAATAATTTAATGCATCATTTTACTTTATATATTCAATCTCATTTTTAACAGAGGAATAAAATTATCATTTTATTCACCCTTTTATCCAATAAGCTAGTATTATCTATCTACGCTGTGTTTTACAATGGACAAAATTCACGTGACGTCGTAGTCACGTGTTTTAGTGAAAACATTGTAGTTTGCCTAAGTTTGAACGAGAAGGATTATAACTAATTCGTGCTAGTTTATTTACTATATTTAAGAAAAAAAGCAAAATATAATTTTATTATCATTTCTAATAGCATTAAGTAATTTCATTTTTCAAGTTACTATTTATTCTAATAATATAATTTATATAAGCCTTGAATTTTTATTATATATTTAATGGATATCGCTTCCAGATATATGTAGTTCATTACATTATAAGGATTTTAAGATTTTCAATTTGAATCGTATTTATTGTTAAAAATATAAGAAACTGCAGTTTAACAGAAAATAATAGAAAGTATGAATAAAATTGTCAAATCAGGCAATCATCAGAAAATAACAAATTGGAATAAGTTAACTGGTGAGAAAATTTGGTGACATAATAAAATAATTTTGTTCTATTAAACATTTGATCTTCATTAATAGTATGAATACAATATATATTATTCATATTATTAAATCAATGGCATGCAACAGGTTAAAAAAAATAATATGTACAATGATGATCATTCTTTTTAAAATAAATTATAACTAACAGTATATATAATTATCAGCTTTCATCTTGACTAAATGGCCTATGAAAATAAATTTCATTTCAGAAGCAGTTTTATCATCATTCTAAATTTGTTCAAAATTTAGAATTATGCTAACTTTAAAAAAAAAAATCAATAAATAATTTTGTTTTTTGTTTTTGTAATCAAAAACAAAAATTGTCTCTTCTCATATATAAACAACTTATTCTTTGCTTTTATTGGACTCTCATATGGTTGATTCTTATACCACTCTCAATACCACATTTTCCAGAAAGTAATAGATTTGACATGAAAAGCATGGGAAAGGAGTGGCATCAATAAAACAATAAGTGTCATATCCCTTTTAATGGTAGATCTTTGTTTATATTAGTATTTTCTTATTTTTTGACAAAAATACAATGAAAATGAAATAAAGAAAAAGTCAATGATTAATAAAAAATATTGCCTATTTTAATAAAATTAATCAAAATTTTGGTATTTTCTATAATATTTTTTAAATTTTAAAATTTTATAGCTTATACTATAAAAAATTAATTTTTCAAAAAATTTAGATAATTAACTTTATTTCAATATATAAACTGTACAACATGAACACAATAATCTAGAATATAAAGCAAAAAAAGTAAATTTTTCATAAACCATTTAAAAGAAATTTCATCCAGAAAACATTTAGGAACCATTGTCAGAAATTTATTATGACCTTTTTTTGAAAACCCTAAACACAACTGCAGTAAACTGATTATGATCTATGAAATTGCAATTGTAAAATTCTATTGTTTGTCCCTGTCATGTATGGCAAATGCAATCAATGGCATGCAACAGGTTTGCAGTAAACTAATTATGATCTATGAAATTGCAATTGTAAAATTCTATTGTTTGTCCCTGACATGTATGGCAAATGCAATCAATGGCATGCAACAGGTTAAAAAAAATAGTATGTACACAATGATGATCATTCTTTTTAAAATAAATTATAACTAACAGTATATATAATTATCGGCCCCCAGGTTAAAAAAAATAGTATGTACAATGATGATCATTCTTTTTAAAATAAATTATAACTAACAGTATATAAAATTATCAACTTTCATCTTGACTAAATGGCCTATGAAAATAAATTTCATTTCAGAAGTAGTTTCATCATCATTCTAAATTTGTTCAAAATTTAGAATTATGCTAACTTTAAAAAAAAATCAGTTTATTCTATCATATCTTTACTAGATATGCAATAGAAAATTTTTGTAGATTTTTCAAATGAACATTGGATTTTTTTTTAATATATTAAATTAAATTTTTGTAATATAGATAGAAGTTGCTGTTAAAACATTGAGAGATGAACAACTTCAAAGTGGAAGAGAAGAATTTATCCGTGAAGTAGAAGTAATGGTTGGACTTGATCACTCATGTATTGTGCGTTTGTTGGGAGTCTGTTTAGGCCCTCCTCTGATGATGGTTTGTAACTTAATACTGATTTTACTTTATCTTTCCATTTATAATAATTAAAAAATAAAATATTTTTAGGTTCAAGAATTGATACCTATGGGTTCAGTATTGGATTACTTGATTGATTATCCTAATGAAATTGAAATAGATTTTGACTTGAAACTTTGGGCTGCTCAAATTGCATGTGGCATGATGTATTTGGAAAGCAAAAGATTTGTTCATAGAGATTTGGCTGCCCGTAATATTCTCTTAGCAACAAAACATCAGGTAATTTCAATTATTTTATTATTATTATTCATTTAACCAAAGAGCACAAAATGAAAGTGATTAATTCTCTTAATATTGAAATTATTTTGTAAATCGACTAGCTTCAAAATAATTACTTTTTAACTTTATTTTGTAAAGTTTTTTGAGATTTTTTTTATTTAAAAAATCATTCATGTCATATCTTATAAAATGAGAAAACAACAATATCCAAAATATTGCTTCTTTCTTTTGACTAGCTTCAAAATAATTACTTTTTAACTTTACTTTGTAAAGTTTTTTGAGATTTTTTTTTATTTAAAAAATTATTCATGTCATATCTTATAAAATGAGAAAACAACAATATCCAAAATATTGCTTCTTTCTTTATATCTAATAAATGATAAATTGCAACATTTAGGATATTTTTTATACCTAACACAAGTATCGTATCATATTCTAAATGTTGCAGTATAACAATATTAAATATTATTAATAATAGCACAGTTAATTATATAAAATTGTTTTTGGATATATTAAGTAAAATAATTAGACCTGTATAATTGTGCAAATGATCACAATTAATTACATAAAATTGTTTTTGGATATATTAAGTAAAATAATTAGACCTGTATAATTGTGCAAATGATATTTCAGTTATGTTTATTTTTATGTTAATTTTTAACCGTTCATTTTATAAAATATTTCTGATATTATAAAAAAAAATTTCAATTATTTCCAAGAAAAAATTCTAGAAATGTTGAGCAATTTGGTATAAGATAAATATCAGAACTTCTAATTTTAAATATATATATACACAGTGGATTCCACTTAATTGAGACACACTGGGACTAAGCCATTTTGGTCCAATTAAGCAGCTGCCCAGTTAAACAAAGTAGTAATAAATTCTAAAATAAAATATGTAATTCGTAGGTAAATAAATACACTGGGACTAAGCCATTTTGGTCCAATTAAGCAGCTGCCCGGTTAAACAAAGTAGTAATAAATTCTAAAATAAAATATGTAATTCATAGGTAAATAAATAATAATTAGGTACCTATTTTAATACTTTATTAAAATAGGTATATAATTATTAGCTTTTTACCGATATCCTCTGATTTCGTCTTCAACACTGGGCCACTGATATTCACACTTCGTTTGCTAATTATAAAAAACCATTGATCTAATGCTTCTTCTACTTCTGGATCCTTTCCATCATGCTTTCTTTTGGATATTCTTGGAAATTCTTTCTGTAATGCTCACTCCTCAAGCAGTTGATTTTCTTGTTATAGAAGACGTGATATGGTAAATTTTGGTTTATTTCAGCAAGTCTACGATGGCTTGTATTAAATGACTGGCTTTTAATTTTATCCAGCAAAGCAATTCTACTTGAAAGTATAAAATCCTTTCTTGACATCTTGGCAAAGATTTAAAAATTTAAAATAAAATCGACACTGTAAATAAATATCGCTAGGTACAGTAACGGTACACACTAAGTAGATGCACACTTGCCAGACTCATTACGATAGATAACTGATTCTCATCACACTAATGTAACTGAATATAGTATTGTTATGTATTATTTATCAATGATGATATTTACTTATAATTTTACTAAAGAATGGATGTTTATATTAGTGTGGTGACAGTGTGTCGACAATGTGTATAAAAAAGGATGTGAAGAAACGACCCGCTCCTTTGTGTTAGTCTGTATTGTTTTGTAGAAAGATTTAATGTGAAAAATTACTGGTACAATAAAATGTTGTTATAATTTTTATATAAGGATTTTTTTAAGAAAGCACACAACAAGTATTACTATACGTAGTGTTGCCATACTTTTGAAAAATCCCTAAAATATATCAAAATTGAAAGTTCATTTTCTGCTACTGTCCCAATTAAATGAAAAGTTGTCCCAATTAAGTGTTTAAATTATGTATTAGTTTATTAATTTGGTTTCTGTTCTTTGAGATTTGGTCCAATTACATGGCTGCCCCAATTAACCAGTGGCCCAATTGAGCAGAATCCACTATATATGTATATATAAGATGTGATCAATAATTAAAATTAATTACATTATTACATTAACCGAAAATAGTTGCATTTTTTTTTTTTTTGATTAAATAACATTATGTATCTAAAAAAATCACCATAATAAACTAATAAAAATATATAATGCCTTTATGATTGATTTCTCTTAATATTATATTGAAAGTTTTTGATAATGAATTAATTTGATAATTCTGTATCATATTCTAAATGATTATTGCTTTGAGAAAATAAAGATTTCTAATAGCTGTTCCAAAAAGTTCAAATATAATTTATTTACAAATACAAATGGCCCTCTGCTTACATTCATTTGACTTATGATAATCTGATCTTATGATTGCCCTTGCAATATTCCAAATTTGCTATTTTCACATCATACTGAATAGAACTCTTCTACTTTTTCTGTTTTATTAAAAATTTAGTCATCTGAAGGACTGCATAAAAAGTGATTGCTTACCACATTGGAGGATCAGGTTCAGTTCTGGATATTTTTATGTTTTCAGATACAATGAATAATTAGTTATAACAAGCAATTCTTTCCAGTTCTGTGATATTCATTATAACTGAGTTTCACTTATTTCATTTCTTTTACTAGTAAATGAGTTTTATTCTTATATATTAACTTAAATACACTGTTGTGTGTTTGAATATAAAAATATATTTATCCAATAATTTGGCTTCAGATTAGAAACAGATTTAGATATTCAGGGAAGATAATATATATTAACATGTAATACATATAAGAACATATTGACGTAAATTACGACCATTGTTGGTTATTTTCATGACTTTTTCAATCTATGATGGGATTATCAAAACATAATTCCATCATAAGTAGAGGATTGTACAGTACAGTACTTGTAGTACAGTATTATGGATGAAAAAAACTTACAGAAAGAGATGGTTAGTGATAAGATTTACTTGGACTGTTGCAAGATAAATAAATTTATAACACCCAAGTATAAATCCAAAGGTGTGGTATAATATATTGATTCATTGAAAAATGAAGAGACTAATAGAAAAATACTTTTCATAATGAACAAAAAAAAAAGAGAATATGATGAATATAAGAGAGTTTAATAAGAAATTTATACACACAACTCAGTGCATAGCCGATCTGAAAAATACATCACAAAAATTATACTACTATAAATAATTATATTGAACAGCCAAATTTATATAAAAAATGTTCCATAACATTTGTTTCTATTCACTGGTACAATTTCAGATAGGCTATGCATTTAGTTTTGTGACAAAAGTTCCTGTCTAATACTTTGTTTAATCACTGATTTTTTTCTTACTAAAAGTATTTTTATTTAATATTTTCATACCATATTCTCTTCCTTTGATTCCTTTGTATGATAAAAATTAATAAATAACTAATAATTAGGTACCTATTGTAATAAATCATTAAAATAGGTACCTACTTATTATTTTTTACCTATTATTTATTTATCTATGAATTACATATTTTATTTTAGAATTTATCATTACTTCGTTTAATTGGGACAGCCGCTTAATTGGGACAAAATGGCTTGGCCCAATGTATCCCAATTAAGCAGAATCCACTGTATATATAATAAATCAAGTTCCAAATTGTAAAAGCTTATTTTTATAATGTTTTGGCTTAAAAATAATATTATTAAATAATTGATAAATTTGCAAATAACAATTTTTTCATTAGGCAAAAATAAGTGATTTTGGCTTATCTCGAGCACTTCGAGTTGGAAGTGAGTACTACAAAGCAACTTCAGGTGGAAGATGGCCAGTAAAATGGTAATGTAAAATATTCTAATTTTTATTAAATTTGGTTTTTTGTTTTAATTTTAAGAACTAGGGTTTTATGTATTTAATCCAGAATTATTTTTTAAACTAATAAATCTGTACATGAACTTGAAAGGTATGCACCAGAATCTGTGAATTATGGAACTTTCTCACATGCCAGTGATGTATGGAGTTATGGTATAACACTATGGGAAATGTTTTCTCTAGGAGAGCAACCTTATGGAGAAATGAATGGATCTCAAGTAAATGAAAGCCTAATGTAGTTTTAATATGTGTTATAAAAAGATGTATATCCATATATTTTTAATAAAATTTATTATTTTTCTTAGGTTATACAATTAGTTGAAAATAACCGAAGGCTTGCACAACCAAAACATTGTCCGAATAAAGTTTATGCAATAATGATTCATTGTTGGGAATATCTACCAGAAAAAAGACCTTCATTTTCTCAATTGTATCATATATTTAATACAGATACAGAATATGCAAGCATTTGGGATTTATTTAAATCTAGTTAATATAATATAGTTTAAATGAATTGATGGCACAATTGTCATTTTAGTGATATAAGTTGTGATTGATTTTTAATATTTTAAATTCCTTTATATACATTAATAGTAAAATAAAACTATACAATGTTAAAAGTTCAATTATTGCAGAATCATATTAGCTATAAGTCTGTAAATTATATTAAATTAAAAGAACATTACATTCTTAATATAATTTTTTTGGTTAAAAGGCATTTTAAGTTTTATAAAATTTTATAAAGTGAAAATGGACTGTGATTTATTTAATAATAAACAACATATTTCTATATTAGCAGAATTAAATCATACAATGAAAAAGATAATAAAATAATTCAAACTGATGATTAAATTTTCATATGGCTTAAAATTAATTATATTAAGTTTCTAAATTTAATACAAAATTCATAATTATATAAAAATTTAAATATTTATATTGATTAAATTTATGCAATATAAATATTTGAATTGAATTTGCAATTAAAGGTGTAAATAGTTAAATTTTTTATTTTATATATATTTCATCACTAAAAATATTTTAAATGTTTTTATGTGCTTGGAACTAATTCATTATATAGTAAGCAGTAATGTTTGAGTTTGTTTTGTTAGTCTAATTTTTAAATTTACGTGCTTTTCAAACCAAAATTTCTAATTTTTTGTTTTTTGAGAAAGATGTTTATTTTTTATGCCCAAGATACTTAAAATAATTGCAAGTAGTTTTATCATGATTCAAATAAATTACATCAAGTCCTATATATCAATCAGGGATTAATTAGTCAAATAATAATCAAATACCTAGTCCAAATAATGTTTGTAATAATTTAGAATAAACTGTTTTAAATATTTATATTGATTAAATTTATGCAATATAAATATTTGAATTGAATTTGCAATTAAAGGTGTAAATAGTTAAATTTTTTATTTTATATATATTTCATCACTAAAAATATTTTAAATGTTTTTATGTGCTTGGAACTAATTCATTATATAGTAAGCAGTAATGTTTGAGTTTGTTTTGTTAGTCTAATTTTTAAATTTACGTGCTTTTCAAACCAAAATTTCTAATTTTTTGTTTTTTGAGAAAGATATGTTTATTTTTTATGCCCAAGATACTTAAAATAATTGCAAGTAGTTTTATCATGATTCAAATAAATTACATCAAGTCCTATATATCAGGGATTAATTAATCAAATAATAATCAAATACCTAGTCCAAATAATGTTTGTAATAATTTAGAATAAACTGTAAATAAATTAATCATTAATTACAATTCATTCTAAAATTATCATCACTAGAATTATTTGGGAAATATTTGATTACTGTTTGGTTATATCCAAGTCATCAAGATTCTAGAAAAGATATGAAGCCAATCTATATATAAACAGATTTTGATGTATTAATAAAATAATTTAAAATATCATATATACTTTTGTGGACAAATTAGTCTATATATAAACAAATAGATTTTGATGTATTAATAAAATAATTTAAAATATCATATATACTTTTGTGGACAAATTTAATCTACTAAATTGTAGATTTTATGATCATATTGTGTTATGTCTGTTCCAAACTGTAATTTTGAAATTAATATAGATGCACCTTGATTTAAATATGATAATATATAAAATAATTTGACATTAAAAATTTTTTAACTCTCTCCATTCGTAAATAGAATAAAAACACATATGAATTAGATTTGTTCATTCATAAGCATTGATAACATGCTTAAATATTATCCTATTTGGATATATTCATATATTTTATTGAAACTCATTGATATTAGGTTATTTTTAATAGGCTTTGTTCTGTAGAAGATGTCAATAATATATAAATTATATTGAGTAATACTTACACAAGATATTTCCAAAAAATGTGTTTATACATCAGTAATAATGAATTGATGTCAATCATTTTCAATAAATCTGAAGTTTATAAATATTCATTTTCAAAAAAAGATTCAAAATCAAATAATGGAGTCATATGAGTGATTCATCAATCTTAACTTATTAAGTCATTATCCTACTTTACAATGCAGCACTGTAATTTTATAATGATAGTATTGCAACTATAGTTATCACATTGTTGCTAATAATGTTATCATGCATTACGCTATTGTTAATAACATCAACATAATTTATATATTGTACTTATGCAATGTATTCCAATGGATATTGCATCTCTTATAAGTAAATACAGCATATTGGATTTAATTTTATTATAATTCAACTTTAATATCAAAAATAAATAATAGAAAACAGGAAAATTAATTTTACTGACAGAATAATTATAGTAATTAACTAATTCAATCCTAAAATATACATCAATTTATTCATAAATTTACTATATTTATATTGGAGTAAATTATTTTTTCCTTAAGCAGTACTATATAATCTTTATTTATTCAATTTTTATAATAAAATTCTTTTCCTGTTGTTTTAATGTGTAGAAAACAAAAATTGCAATTAATTAAATTTGCAGTTTGTGTTTGCAAGATAATTATATCAGTAAAAGCTGAAAATACAAAATCAGTTACATACATCAAAGTTTAAAAGACAAAATTCAATGAAAGAACTAAAAGAATAAAAAATTTCCTCTGATATAGATGCACTATATATATATATATTTTTTTTTTTTTTTTGAGAATTG
>AYEL01063173.1:0-34259 GCA_000484575.1 Olivierus martensii
GTACATTTTCATGGAAAAAAACAAAATTACTTTCCAAACAACCCAATAATTATATACCGAACAAAACATCAATAAGAGATCATTCTTATATTCCCATATCGGATCAGTGGTAAAACTTATTTAGACGAGATGACATCACTAGCTGAGAAAGCTCGTCCATTCTGTAAACACATGATTGCTAACTACTGAGATGGAGAATATGGAAGTAAATGAACTCTTAAACTAAAATATAATACTTTAGATCAGGGGTCAGTAACGAAGTGCCCACAGGCACCAGGGTGCCCAAGAAGCAATTTTTAAGTTCCCACCATTCAAATATCTTAAATCTAAATTTTAGATATTTGAACAACAAATATTTGTAATTGTAATGAATAATTTTAGTAAACATTCTTTACAATTGCGCACTTTGATTTATCTTCGCCATTTTAACAATTGTATGAATTGTAAAATTAAATTTTTGACAAAACTGAATCTTAGTGACATCTGTATAACACTAGATGAATCAATTTTCGAGTACTAGAGACATCTGATGCCGCATATAGTGAATGATTTTCTGCTCCCACTATCCTTGTATACTCTATCCAGCCACTACAGTGCCTGCCAAAATTCCCATAGTGCCCGCTGAACTCCCACATTTCTGAAATATGCTCTCCTATTAAAAAAAGTTGCCAATCCCTGCTTTAGATGATAATGAAAATAACGATAAATAATAAAAGAGCATAATAAAATAATAAACAGAATAGGTCAGAGGTAACCTCTTCATATGACATCATAAACAATGCTCATTTTGTGATATTAAGCCTATATTACCTGAAAATTGTGAGATTTTCTAGACAAAGTCTGTTGTAAAGGGTTAAACTTATCTAGTGCCTTCTCATGGCTCTTTGAATAACATAAGCTACTCTGGATGAAGATTGCCACAGGGGGAGGGATATTTTAAAACTCCTTATTTATTTGTTTTTAATCCTTCAGAGTGATGTTTGAATTCAAGATGATGTCATGTTGACATAATAAATATATAATGCATTAAATTATTCTGTCATATAATGATGTCATGTTGATGTAACAATAGATAACATCATTATGATGACACAGCACCATTATTATGATGTGATCTTGGCATAATGCATTGGTTAAATGAATTGGTAAAGTCACTGGTAAAATTATACAAAAAGCCAAAAGATTCCAAATATTATGAGTTGTTACATTACAATGATGATATATAATGTCATAAAACATATAAATGTGTAATATCATAATGCTATAGCAGTGACGTAACCAGCTTTTTTTTAGGTGGGTCAAGGGTGGGCCACACCGATGTGAAAGAACATTCTCCTGTATGCTCTTTATTAAATTGTATTTATGTAACAGAATGCTTGATAATCGGTTAAGCAATTTAGCAATCATGTTCATCGAGAGAAAAATCGGCAAAGCTCTTGATTTGAACAAAGTAATTGATCGTTTTGCATCATTAAGCAAAAATCATCGCATAATTTTGTATTGAGCTGATATCAAATAAATACTTATATTTATCAGTATTTTGAAAGTTTTATTTATTCTTTCCAGCTAATCGCATTAATTAAGTACTACATAAAATGTCGAAAGGACGCATTTTTTTGCAGCATGTAAATAAAGATTTTTATTGCAATTAGCGTGAAGTTATGTGGGCTTAAATTATACTTGTGTTGTTTTATTTTCATAATAAACGTTCAATTAGACTACACCAAACACAAATTACAAGTAAAACTACTTAAGAGCCCTTTAGCAGTCAAAAGATTTTTATCAGTAACTGCTTTTGACGCTCTTGGCGTCTTCCTCAGCTACTACAATCTGACTAACCTTGCTATTCTAGAGCAGGAAACCTAACATATAAAACAAACAAACACAATAAAGATTTAAAAGGCTGGTGTACATCTGGATGTGCTCCCCTTAGCACTTCTTCCCAGCCAAGCAATACATTTGCTATGTCACTCCACTTCCAGAATACATTATGTAAAGAACAAATAATCTTACAAAATTTTACAAATAATTTTTCAAAAGCATCATTTTAAAGTATAAAGTATTAAGAAATCGTTAAAAGATAAAAATAGAATAAAAAAAATAAAAAATAAAAATAAATAAAAGTAAAAAATAAAAACGATATAATACAGGCAAAATTATACATAAACTGCCGCACATTCCTTTATGGGAGTGTCAAAAAACCGATCGTAGCATATCCTTTTTATTCTGGTTTTCCTACTTTATATAACCACTGCCACGCACTAGGGACCGTTTCTGGTTCCATGAAATTAATCACACATCTTCCCCTCTTCTTTTTGATGATTTCTAACCTCAATCATATTTCGGTCCCAGCTTTTTTTCACTCGGTCGGACAATCTTTGTTCTTCCCCAATGCACTTCCACATCGTAAAGCAGCAACCTCTGGCTTAGCGCAGTGGAGAGTTTACTATACCTGAGGTCCATTTTATGTTCCTTTAATCTCTTCCAAGTTCCTCTCCGTATACCTTATATAAAATTCTTCCCTACCCAATGAGTGATTAGTAATAGGAATTTCATACACTCCACTTCTGACCTTATCCTCATAACTGTCTTTGTCATTCCTGATCATCCCGAAAACAGTTGGATTTCTTCTAAAACATAGAGTACAACTTGTTAGCCCTCCGATTTTCCTCGCAAATTTTTCCACCCATAGGGCTTGGTCAACACACCTAAAGGAATCAGACTTACTCAACCGAGTTTTCTCCTAGCATAAACTTCTCTCTACTTCATTAAGAAGTTTCTTTAGAAAATTTTTTCATATCCATGTTGTTGCCCAATTTTCATAACTGTATTAATTTCCTCACTTCTATCTCCAAAATTAGAACAGTGAGTGTAGGCTCTCCTGAAGAGGGCTGAATAGGCAGCCTTCTTGAAAGTCTATCTTCAGATATCATAGGAATATACAAGGGAGCACTTCCTGATTTTCTATAGACTGTAATCCTATAGTCTCCATCCTCAATTGTGATTCTCTGGTCAAGGAAGTGGACTTCAGTTTTACTTTCTTGTTCCTCTTTAACAATAAGTCCCAAGCTACCGTTCGATAGGGAAGCAACCATCTCTTCTGCCTTACATTTGTTCTCCCAAATTACTAAAATATTGTTTACATATCTCAGGTATACTTTTAAAAACGGGTCAAAAAACTGGATGGTCTCCCGTTCTTGTTGTCTAACTACTAACTCAGCCAAAATACTTGCCATTGGACTACCATTGGGAACTCCCCTCATTTGCTAGTAAAATTTTCGATTAAATCTAAAGTAAGAATGATGGCAACTGCGAACAAGAGGAGGCAGATAGGATAAGCTGGAGAATGGCGGAGGAAATGAGGAAGTGTAACATGAACAGTGGAAAGAATGGGGTCATATGTAAGGAAATTAGATATGCGACTAGGCTTACTGTTAAGTGGCTAAAGGAAAACAACATAGTTTGTACGAGGGCGGACAAAAGTCACAACCTAGTATTCATGAAGAGGGAAACTTATCAGCAACTTTTAAATGACTACATCAAAGAGATTGGTTCAGAAGAGTTGAAATCTGACCCCACTAATAAAGTTTGTTGCCGGGTGAACAAACTTATGAAATGTAAGGCGTTACCAGAGTTCCTAAGAGACTCGATTGTGATTGCAGTTGCATGCCCAAGATTTTTTGGATATGCTAAAATTCATAGAGAGCCAGTAAAAATTAGACCAATTGTTGAGAAGTTTAGATCGCCTCTTTATTTGTTAGAGAAAAAACTGGCTAAGTGGTGTAAGTTGAGACTAAAGGGATATGAATATTCAGTTAACTGTACAGAGGAGCTACTAGATAAGCTTTTGGAGAAAGACCCGTTCCTGGAAGAAACACTTACAATGTTCGACTTTGAATCTCTCTATCCCTCTATTCGGATAGAACCAGCTTGTATTGAACTTTATCATCTACTTTGTAATGGCCTGCAGGAGGTGGGGGAGTGGAAAGGACTGGTGGAGTGTCTGAGGGATCTCTGTGACCTGGTCTGCCATCATTCTTATTTTAGATTTAATCAAAAATTTTTCCGGCAAATGAGGGGAGTTCCCATTGGTAGTCCAATGGCGAGTGTTTTGGTTGAGAATCTAGAATGTTCTTGATTAGTTTTACTTGTAGTTTTTATTTTCATTTTTAAGGAATAAAAGGCATCTTGGATTATGAGGTGTTTAATATATTCGGTTGTAAATTTTCATTTTATAAAACTCTGTATTCGGTTGTAAATTTTCATTTTTACAAAACTCAAGGTGTCTTGCTGTAAATTTTCATTTTTACAAAACTCAAGGCGTCTTGGGTTATGTGGACACTCTTGCAGTTTTCAATTTTACGTTTCGGGTTATATATTCAGGATGGGCAGTTTCCAATTTTACGTTTCGGGTTATATATTCAGGGTGGGCCAGAACTTTTGTTATATATTCAGGGTGGGCTAGCACATGGGCCAGAACTTTCAATGCATGGGCCATGGCCCACCCGGGCCACGTCATAGTTACATCCCTGTGCTCTAGCAACTGGTAATGTCATCATTAAATCGTTGTCTTGACAATGTGACATAATTGTGTTCAGCCAATTTATTTCAAATGTTAAATAAAAGCAAACAATAAGCCAAATAAGTAAGATAAATCGTTTATTCAAAAACACTTTCAATTATCCACGTAGCCTGCCTCATTTGAAATAATATATATATATAATTTCAAATGCTATAATAAATGAAACATATGGGCTAATGATACTTCTGCATGGCTTGTTGTAAACTTATCCATAAAGTTTACAACATTCATTTGTGTTGGGTCTATGCCAAGCCTGTTGAATAGCAATTCTCCAACTTCTGGTTGAGCTACTATGGGTGTTGATAACTTGTGTTAGGATCTAAATGTAGCACTGTTAAAATATCCTGTGATATGCCATCTTAATTTACACTAATACAACGTATAACTTCAAATAAATTAATCAAAATTTTTATTTTTATTAGCAAGGTGGTGAAATCTTCATGACATAAGAGTTGCCACATAAATTTACCATATATTTGAAATTTTTGAGCAATGCTGGGCAATCCATGCTAGTTGTTATATATATTTTCATTTTAATGACAAAGATTATTTTCACTATAATTTTTGAATCATTTAGAAAAACATTCAAAGATCAACACTTTTTAGTTAATATTAACCTTTATCACAGAGACAGGATATTTACCAATATATGAATGTTTATATAAATTTTAATGAAAAATTAAATTATTTAACATTAACATCTAATGGGTTTTCTACAGGAGTCTATATTAAGACCTCTGCACCTAGTCTTATAATACCTAGGTGGTCCAGTGACCCAGTCAAATACAAATGGGCAGCCCTTGAGGCATATTTCAGGCGTATGTACTCTCATTGTAACACCTCCCAAGTGGTGACAGTGAAAAAACAGAGAATATACAATATAGCCATCCAACACGGTTACTCAAGATTATTTATAAATCAAGTACATAATAAAGTTCAGAAGTCAATTTCTATGAAAGCACAGGATGTTTCACCCCCTTCCACTCGAATCATGACACACGTAGGGTTTGTGTCCCGTTTAGAATGATGAAATCTAGAGTGGTTAAAAATATGGTTGGTAAGACACAGGCAGAAATTACCTACAAGAGGAACCCAATAGTCTTCCAATTATTACACAACGATAAGGATAAGAGACCAGAACTTGACCTCATGGGAGTATTCTCTATACCTTTATCCAATATTATCAACAATAGACAAGAATACTACGTAGGAGTCATGGATAAAGCTGTAAAGCACAGCATCCGGGAACGTATGTCTGATATTGCACATAGCACATTAACTACAGCACTGTCCACAAATGCATACGAGGATGACCTCCGAATAAAGTGGGATGAGGTGAAACTAGTCAGAAAAGTTAATAATACTAAACACAAATATTTAGCTGAAGCACTGGAATTACATCGAATCAGCAGGCAGAATATCACTATTAATGATAAACCACAAATAGACTTATCGTCCTCATGGCGTTACGTCATAGAGAAACAAGCGTGAAACCAACGCCACCTAACACTGGACAATGTAATAAATAGACGAACATAAAGATGTTTTATTTTAATTTTAATTTTATTTTTATTAATTTTATATTTATTTTGTTACAAATTTTAATTTATATAATAATAATTGTTTGTATCATATTTATACCTATGGAATCTAAATTCTATAATCAAATTAAGTGTTAAGCTCACACAATTCGATATATATGCAGTTTGAATTTTAAAATTTAAGAACACATGTTCTATTTAATTAATAATTCAAATTTTAGAAGTGAAATGTACATTTGACTATACTGGAGTAATTTCCATATCCGTTTCTTGTTAATAACAGATTTTTTTCTATCACTGTAATTTTAGTGTATGCAGGCAATAGGAATAATAATTAACTGTTAAATATAAATTTATTCACTAGATTACAGTTTAATCAAATTTACAATGATTTTTATAAATTCTAAAAATATATTAAAATATATATTTAATTACCAAATTCTTAAAATACTAAAACTATTTACAAAATTCATAAACTGTAATACAAGATTCACAAACTGTAAATTACAGTTTGTGAATCTTGTATAAAAATCATTGTAAATTTGATTAAACTGTAATCTAGTGAATAAATTTATGTTTAACAGTTAATTATTGTTCCTATTGCCTGCATACACTAAAATTACAGTGATAGAAAAAGTCTGTTATTAACAAGAAATGGATATGGAAATTACTCCAGTATAGTCACATGTTCTATTTATTTACTACTCTTAAAATAGTGTAAACGCTGATGATGGTCTAGCTAGTAGACTGAAAGTACTTTGTTCTTTAGAAATAAATACGTTTTGAAGTCACTACTGCTGTTAGTACTATTTATTCATCACTGATTTAATGAAAAATTATATAAAAATGAATGATCATTTTGAGAGAGATTGTAATGAGAAAAATTCTGACAATATTTTATATAAATCAATATTAAGTTAAAAATATATACAGTAATTACAATTTTTATTTCTAGCACTTAAGTAGGATGCAAAAAGCTTTATTACAGTTATTATAATATATAATAATAACTGTAATAAAGCTTTTTGTATCCTACCTAAGTGATAGAAATAGAAATTGTATCATTTAAAGCAGGTGTGTCAAACTCATTTTAATTCAAGAGCCATTATTGAGCCTGTAAGATCGTCGCAGCCCACGTCACATTTAAATTTTTTTTAAATTACATTTTAGAATAAGGATTCAGAAATGTAGATAGGATAATTAAGAACATTGTATAATAAAATAAATATATTACAAAAATATATAATTACTACATAATTGCTTTTAATTAAACATGTTTTTTAATTTAATTCCTTGCTATTAATCTTTAATTTTCTATTAAGCCTTAAAAGTCACATTTTCTGCACAAAAACAAAAACTTCCCATTAAAATTTTATAAATTCAAATATCCATGATTACAGTAAAACCTGTATAAGATGACCACTTCCCATTCAAATCAAAACTAGTCGTTTATACAGATTAATTTTAATACAGCATGTTTAAATGAAACAAAATTATTACCCTTTAATAAAATCGAAACAATGTTTTTGCTACAATTTATAACACAGTTTATCATTTATTCAAAAACACAACATATTTAATTAGTATGGAAAAACTATCAATAGTGCTTTGTCTCATTCCACATTTATTTTTTATAATTTTTACATCAAAGCAGTGTTCTATGTCATTTAATTGAGACAACAATTTTTCATTATTTTCTATTGTTGATGTCAGTTTAATTCTTCAGTATGTTTCTTGCAGGGTGTCATTAGCTTAAGGTTGCGATTTCCATTGTTCCTCCATTTAGTCAGAATTTCTTTTTGAGACAATATTTTGTGGATGTGTTTTCCCCACGTTAAATTTTTCTGCTAATGCTCGATCAGAAAGACCTTTCTTACTGTCTTCAATCATTTTTATTTGCTGTTCTAAATTCAAAACATTAACTTTCTGTTTAGCCCATCGTATAGCCACGTTTCAACATCCAAAGTGCAGTGATAGCATCACACCTGTATGAGATTACATTTGATTAATACACTTGTATAGAATACAAACATCCAGATTCAGTGGCTGATTGTTTTCATTTTCCCTGTTTCCCCTATATCACTTCGCCATAGGCCTTCAAGTTATGATTTTTACATTTTTTAATACAAAATTTAATTATTATATCATAGATACAAATCTAAGGAACATGCATATTAAAAAGATATTGCATTAAAGTAGAAATGACACCATGATTTTGTTATTCCGGCACTCTACGTCACTCTCGTGGTATAAATGATAGGGAAAAATTTGCACAATGCAATTTTTTCAATTGTAGTGGTTTGGCGTAAATGAAATATAAGTTTAACAGAAAATGATATTGATGTAAGCAATAAAGATAGTCAATTAGTTGTGATGTTAAAAAATTATGGTCGTTGTAGATGGTTTCACTTTGTTTGATCTATAAAAATGATGGTTGTGACTGCGTTGGAACGCTTTGCAACATGACCATGACCATCTGGTCCTTTATACCCCTGTCTTTCAACAGGTGGTCGTGAAGTCAGTTTTCACTGTATTTATATTTTTTAAATAAGTTAATTACACAACAAATAAATCTTTTAACAAGCTCATTAGTGCATGTTGGCCAGATGGCCGCATGGTAAAGCTTTGGCTTACCACCCTTTAGGATCCGGGTCCCACACCTCCAGTTTTTCAAGAGGGGTCTGGGCCCGACCCATTGAACCCTATTCTTCAACCAACCGGTTGACCCCATCATGGATGCTGGCCAGCCTGTGATGGGTGCTATAAGTTGCTGTTGCCAGATACAGAATGTCCCATGAGGATATGGTGGCTTAATATAACTAACCTAACCTAACTGTTAGTGCATCTTTTATACATTTCCTTCAAAAAGGTATTTTTTGGAACTTGATTATTGTGTTTATCTATCCAAAAAAAAGTATAGGTTCTCATTTATGGCTTTTTGTTTTTTGATAAGAAACTTTGCACAAAACAATGTAGTCCTTGCAGGAAAGCACTTAATTTGTGCACCAATCTGAAAGATCAGTGTGATCTGTACATATACATTGATAAAGCTAATCGAAAAATCTTGTGCAACAACATTTCATTAAAATCAAATTAGTGTATAATAGTATATGATATAGGATGTAACTCTCACTTCGTAGCTATTATCTCATAACATATTGTTCTCATTTGCATTTTAGTTAAGAGCATTGGGGGCCACAAAAATTCACATCGAGGGCCACCAGTTTGACACCCCTGATCTAAAGGTAGTGTATTTTGGACATTAATACAGTAATTATTTTAACTTATCTA
Organism: Olivierus martensii; assembly: GCA_000484575.1. Taxonomy (NCBI): domain Eukaryota; kingdom Metazoa; phylum Arthropoda; class Arachnida; order Scorpiones; family Buthidae; genus Olivierus; species Olivierus martensii. The sequence continues at coordinate 9,415 of AYEL01063173.1, forward strand.
TAAATATAAATAATCATTAAAAATATATACATTTTTTTAAATTTTAAAATAAAGGCAAAAAGTTACTTTCGTCTAATAGTTATTAATCAAAAAGTACACGTGAGGGAAATTACCTCCATAGAGTTAGCACCTATTAGTAATTAGTGATTGTGCTTGAGATTCTTGTCTTGAGAAATCTCAAGATTTATAAGAAAATTTCATTCCCAATTCTTGAGAATTTTTTATTATTATTATTTCAGGATTCCCGATTCTCAAGAAAAATTCCTATAAATCTCGAGAATAAAAAAAAATTTTGAAATTTGTATCCTAAAAATTTCATAGCTATACATTAAGTATTTTGGCCCTTCATCATCTTTGAGTCAATAAACTAAATGGATAAGTTATGTGGTTTATCCACGTCACATCTACTAACTTTATATTTCTAAAAGAAAATTATCTGAATTTCATCATAAAATAATGCGTAAAATATCCATGTAAACCAAAAATAATGAGAGATCAATAAATTGTACAAAAATTATTCAATTTTAATTGCAATTTTAAAGATTTCTATTATTATTGACCTGTCATGTTTTGCCATAGGCAGATTTGTGATGATGTTTACATAACAAAGCCAAAATAAATATCTGGTTTTTACTCATTCAGCAATTCACCAGAGTAACAATAATGTCTAATGACTTCCATGGTAAATAGGAAATACAGTGTATCAGAAGATATGAGTGAATAGCTAGCCCTCAATCATTCCCAAAAGCTCTCATCTTCACTCAGTGGTCACAACTGTAGAGCTCTCTTAGAAAATTATATAGCCAAAATAGAAGGGTCCTAAGCCTTTCCTAAGAGATGCATTTGTTGGTCTAGAACAGGGGTGGCCAACCTGTGGCGCTTGTGCCAAAAGTGGAGCATTGCATGATTAGAAGTGTCGCACTAACCCCAGAGAAAAAAATTAAATTTTCTTATATAATTTACCTACATACTGTATATTATAAATCTGAAATGCCTGGATGTGCATGTTCACTTATAATGCAAGAACAGCTGAATGGATTTTTATGAAACAACTTTTGTTTGCTAGGGGATTTACATAGGAAGGTTTAAAGATAGGTATTGATTATTAGAAATTGATTTTATATATTGTAATTGGATAAATTACTTCATAATAAAAGCCAGGATGGAAGATTAATGCTATTTGAGCAACCTCATTGGGTTATAGTGGCCACGTGACATGTTAACTAGCTGATATCATTGGATTACTATGATCTTGTCTTTGGTAACTGAGCAATCTCATTGGATCATAATGGCCATGTGATTATTGCACGTGACCCCCATGAGACTGCTGTTCCTAAATTAATGGCGGATATCGAGTACTGTGCTATATGTTACTGTATTTTGTTAAAACTATTGAACTTCAAATTTCATATTAAAAGATTTAAAAAATTTTTTTTATCTTTCTCTAATTTTCTATTGATTATAGCTTACGTTACCTTATTTAGCTGCAATATGCTTAAGTTAAACTTTGATTAGTCTTAGTGACCACATAGTAATGTGCTATTAGAAATATCTCATCTATATATATATATCTATACATATAAATCTAACAGTTAAATATATTCATATTACCATATCTTAAAAGAGCTGAAAAGGGGTATAATAATTATATGGCACATCTAAACTAAATGAAAAAAAAAATTAAAAATTTTTAGTTCATTTTATTAAAAATTAAAATGAAAAAATTGATGCGTGAATTATAAAAGGTTGGCCACCCTGGTCTAGAATCTCTAGATAGTCAAATATAGTGACGTGTAAAAATAAGCAATGGTATAGGCTAAAAAGTCATATAGTCTACATAAGTTTAGGTGCAAAAATTCCATTTCTGAAATTTTTGTATCCAAACAAGACTTTTATCAGATAAACCAGCGCTTCTCAAACTATGGGTTGTGACCCCATTTGGAGTTGCGAAGCGAAATGCTGGGGTTGCAAAAATTAAATTCAAACACTTGAATTTCAGTTTATATGTCATTTCACAAATGCCCAATATTTAACATATTACAATATATGAATTTTCAGTGTAGTTGGTTGATTGTGTTCATCTTAATAAGTGTGTAAATGATTTATGTACTTGTATGTTTATTTCATATTTAATACCTGGGGTTGTGAAAAATCTCGTAATGAAAAATGGGATTATGAATGAGAAAAGTTTGAGAAGCACTGAGATAAATGAATAGATTGTGTATTGAAAAGCTATTTTAATAAAAACTGTCAGTAATAGTAAAACAAATACGATTATTTTTTCAATATTATTGAAATGTGATATATTTTTCAATATAATTAAAATATTAAATAAAAAACAAATATAAAACAACCCAATATTATTTATTTTCATTTTGCAAGAATTTTTTCTGCCTCATTTTGTTTTAATCTTTATTAAAAACAGGTATTTTTTTTAACTAAACATTTTTATTAAAATCTTGAGATTCTCAAAAATTTTCAAAAGGGAATCTCGAGAAATAAATAAATTACTAATTCAGGAATTCTCGAATCTCGAGAAAACAAAAAGTTCATGGAAACACAATCACTATTAGTAATAGTGTCCTCTTCATAATTTACTCCAAGCCATACTGATGCTTTTTGTTTTCTCATTCAGCAGCATGTACCACTTTTTGCTTGCTCACCATCTTCTGTCCAGTATATATTCCCACAATGTCATTCTATACACATTCAAATATACACCCTTTTAAAAATATCTCCCTCATACAACACAACCAGCATATATTTGCATATCTCATTCACAAGTACTTGTTCATTCCCTTTTTATTTGTTTTTTCACATTCCACATAGATAATCTCTATTCAGTTATTTACTTATGTTTATATTTAATTACTTTCAAAAACCAATAAATTCTAGCACTAATATATATTAGAAGATATACCTCATTTTGAGAGACTTATTGAGTTCATGGATCCAAATGACAGAGTAAGGCAAAGATGGTTCTAGTTATGTGAGAGGAATACCAGGGGAATTAAATAAAGAGAGAAGTAAGGTAAAAAAGATACTTTATACATAAAAAGAACATTGCAATGGCTAAAAGAAGAAGAACTTGTTGTAATTATGAATGACAAGTCAAAAAAGTTAACTATTATAAAAGAAATCAATATGATAAATTTTTGAACAATATATAGAACAGTTGAAACCAGAATTATTGAAAGAAGATCCATCAAAAGCTTTAGCTCAAAAAGTGCATTCCCTTCTTAAATTCAAAAATTTTCCATAAATTTCATTAATTGTAGAAAAAATAGCCTGACATGCCTGAGACTTTTTGTATTTATAAAACTGCACATAACACTAATAAATGCTAGACCAATTGTATAAAAGAAGTAATCACCACTTTATGATATTGGAGAAAGTGTTAGTGAAAGTGGTGCTTAGAAAAACTGCAGGCTATCCTAACTCAGTGATTATGACAGAAACATTTGTTAATAAACTTTTACAAGAAGTACCAGAGCAAAAGATTTTCAAAATCTTTTTCCATCTTTAAAATTATCACCAACTTGTAGTAAAAATCTATAAAATGTTAAACTTTATATTTTGCTAGCTAATGCAGTTGCCAATACATTCAGAAATCTAGTCCATATGATTTAGTATTAATCATATTTTACTTACAAGGTAAAGCTCTACTGACAAATGTGGTATTCCCCCTATGGCAGGTATGTTGGTGGAAATCCTAGTTAGAAGTTTAGAAGAGAGGATACTATCTGATTTTGATATAGAATGTAAGTTTTATACTCTGTATATAGATAACATCTTTATCATTTGGAAATAAGTTGATTGAATGCAAGACAGAGAAAACTTTTACTAATGAATTCTATGGCCTAATGCTTAAAACTGAACAAAAGATGCAAGAAATGTGCATTTTTTGGATGTATACATGCAGATAAAAGAAAACTGGCATTTAGGATGAAAGTGTATAGGAAGCCATCTAATAATCAATTAATCATCCTATATTGATCAAATGACCCCATAAGATATAAAAGGATGGTCTTTTATGCATATTTTAAGAGTTATCACATATTGTAATATGATTAAATATCAAGAAGAATAAGTAGATAGGATTCTGAAATATGGTTATAGAAAGGCTTTTATATAATCAATGCATAGTAAAGTGTTAAGAGAGATTACTAGACAAAATGCCAGTTTGGCACATCAACAGAGTGCCTAAATAAGCACAGAAATTAGCTCAGGGCAAGACAGATACATAAAGCTCCCATACCGCATGAGTAAGGTTAGAACTATTAAAAATGTAATTGCTAAACAGAGTTGGAAAACCCATAACAATACATAATAATATCAAATAAGCACTTTTTGCAGCTGAGAATATTTATTACAGAGTAACTAACGTTTTTGGCAATCAGATAGACTTAATTATTATTAATATTACCTATTGAAGAATGAAAAAGACAAAAGAGGAAATAATAAAAACAAGGTGTATCAAATATATAAATATTAAACATATAAACAATTAAGACTTTGAACAAGTAAAATATATAGAAGTTGCTAAGAGGAGCCTTCAGGATAGATTGTATGAACATGAAAGAGATGTTGAACAGGGTAAATTAACAACTGTGTTAGTGAGAAGGTTTTAAGAAAATGACATCACTATAAAATGGCAGGATGCCAAAATAATAGAAGCTGTATGAATTAGAAAGGTTCCTTACTGAAACATTAAAAATTTTAAAAAGAAATAGAAAAGATGATATAATTAACAATAAAGCTATGGTAGCTGTTTCAACAGCATGGAATACATTCTTTAAGCTACAGAAATGTAGCTTAAACTTGAAATAAGTATATGAATGAAAATCTAAAACAAACTAGTACATTAGTTTAGTTTATATTATTGTTAGAACTATGTTAATATAATTATTCTTGTTTTATTATAATTTAGATATAAATTTTATTACTATTTGTCATTATGGTCTATGAATTTATTTGAATTTAAGGATGCGCAACACAGTGATTGTTCCATTATGATATATTTAAATATAATTCTATAATAATTAGAATGTTGCTGATGAAAGTGTTTACTGAAAACATTTCAAATAATAAAATATTTTGTACATTTATTTTTTCTAATTAGTGCTAGATTTATTGGTTTTTGAAAGTAATTAAGTATAAGCAAAACTAAGTAATATTGATTTAAAATAATAATTAAATTTTATTGAATCATTTTCATTAATTTTTTTATTATATGAATTACAAATATATTATAAACATTAACAAGTTTTTAGTATATGAAACATTGTTATATGTAGTCTTGTTTTTAAAATATTCATGATCATTGCAAATAACCTATTCCTTGATGAATTGATTTTCTATGTCCCAAACTTTAATATTTGCCATCATAAATAAAAAATTCCAAACAAGAAAATGAAACTTACTATAACCCTTCCATCACTGAAAAGACTATTTGATAAGTATTTGCTTCTCATTGGTTGAAAATAAAAGGAAAACTACATATAGACTACAGACTATAATATCCTAGCAAGGGGAGATTCCTATCAGTACACCTCTTTGCTGTTGTTTAAAGACACCATTTTACAGGAAAGACATTTGATATATCACTAAGTATCATATATATCTAAGCAGTTTACCAAAAGAACAAATAAATCCTAAATATGTTAGTAGCTTCTGATTGCTTTATAAGTTAGGAACTTAATTAACCAATAAAGTCATATGTCAATAATAAAAGAAAGTAGTAAGATAAGTTTTGGTTATTTTGAAATAGATTGTAATGTTGTATATAACAGCGGTCGGCAACTGATGGTCCATAGTGTAATTTTAATGATCCGCAAAAAAATTTAGATATTATTAAATTTCGCTGAGCCCATTTAATAAAATAATAAAATTTAATAAATAAATATGTGTGTATCATACTCAATGCTCGGAAATAATTCGTACCTTTAAAAATTATATTAATGGTCTGCAAAATTTTATATTGCGAATTTAGTGGTCTGCAATATCTAAAAAGTTGCTGACCGCTGGTATATAAAGTTATAAAACTGTTAAAAAGAAGATTGATATTATTGGCTGAATTAAATGCCAAAAGTTTTGAATATAATTTTAATTTATAATATTTATAGGAAATAATTGGATGCCATAGCAATAGATTTGAAATAATAAAATGCATGAGAATGTTCAATAGAGATTAAAAGTTACTGGTTGTAAATATAACTAAAGAGGACTAAAAATAGCCAAAAATGTTATTACAAGAAGTATACATAGAACTGTGATAATTAATAAAAATGTAATGTCTTGCTTAAAAGGCTTGAAAAAATTTAATTTTGTGATGAGTATTGTGCAGAGATAGTTAAATTTTTAATGTTTAAATTTCATGCATATCATTATTGTTTTTATGTTTCTAAATATTCTCTATTAAAAAAAGCTGGATAGTATTTTGCTGAATTTAATCAAACTTAATTGGACATGATCTGCAATGGTGTACTTAACTGCAGAGAATTTTGCATTAAAACTACAAATTTGCATATTTTATCTGAAATTTCATTTATTTTTTCAAATAAATCAAATTTGATTTGAAAAATTTTTGCTTTTAAAAATAAAATTTTTATTTTTTATAGATTTTTCAATTATTGAATGTTAATGCATATGATTTAAGTGTTGACATGCTTGATGTTCATGCTGTAAGTATTTTTGATATATAAAATTTCTTTCAATTTATGAATTTTTAGTTATTAATTGTGATGCTTATCATAATATGTTTAATATCAATGCTTTAGGATAGAAATACATTTCATAGATTTGATAAATTTAATGCCAAATACAATCCAATTGGTGAAAGCCGTCTGAGAGAAATGTTTCTAAAAACTGATAATTATATCGAAGGAAGCTTCTTTGCTTCAGTATTAAAGGTAAACTTTTGATTAATTTATTTAGTTGATCAGTAGAATTGATAGTGTTTAAATTGTGATATTTTGAAATTAATATTTTACTAATAGAAATAAAACATTTTTGAACAATTTTTTTAATAAAGTAATTTGGATTACAGATTGAAAATCTAATTGGTCTAGACCACAGAATTACTTTCTTAAGAACCCCTATATAAATATATACTTATTCAATAGGCTAGTAATATGTAGTTATCTGTATTTAATAACAAAAAAATTGTGTGTGATATAAACAATAGAAATTTAATTTTACTTTTTCTGTATATAAACTGTATTATAAATTTATCCAGGGTTTTTTTGTGAAAAATCAGGCATTGATACTTTTTTCTACCTGACTGTATTTTACATATTGTTCATATGTTGTTGTAACCAGATTTTAGAAATAAGTGTCAATATACCATAGTAGTGATACCATCACTAAATAATGCTGAATTTATCCAAGAAAATATATATTCTTCATATAGTAGTATAATTTCTTGAAAAGAGAAATAATATCACTTTTATAAATATCAATCACTGTTTAAAATTTCATTTTATAACATTTCATGTAAAAAATTGAAATGATTCAGCAGAAAATGCATCTTAAATCTAGACAGTGGCTTATTTAATTCTTAACACAATTAGTATTAGAATATAAATAAGGAATAGAATGTAACAATTAGTATTAGAATAATATAATACTTTCTCAGTAAAGAACTTAGTTACATAAATTACTTTTATTTTAAAATATATGATGGATTCTATGTTATAGTATTGATTATTTTTCTTAAATTCAAGACGATAAGGTATTTTTATAAATAAATTATTAAAAATAACATGATTCTAAGATAAATTTTTGATTTATATATATTTTTATAACTTGAGTGCCTGTGTGTGTGCATCTGTATGTACAGTAGGTTGCATAAAGTTTTGTACCTAAGCGGAAGGTGTTCGGCTTTCTTCCAATATTTTGTCAATTAAAATTTAGATTACTTTTAATTTTAATTAAAAACAATTATAAATAGCAAATATTTTAATATAACAAGTATCAATCAATAAAAATACAGTAAAAATATTTATAATTTTGAACACTATAAAAATCAGTTGCTTGAATTTAAACTATGTGAGATCATGATAACATTTCTGATTTTTTTTTTTAATATAGAAGAATGTGAACCCAATAAAAGTAAACTTTCATCAAGAATCTTGTTTATTAAACTTTTTGGTAGATATATAGGATTATTGCTACATGACGAATGCATATTTGATTTTTGTTTCTCATCAAGGGGGAAAATAAATTAACGATTCAGAATAAAATAAATATTTCCTGCTTATTTGGTTTATTTCGATGTTTCATTGTGTGAAATAACATATTCTATGATGCGTAATTAATTAAAATGGCATATTTATTTTCCAACAATATTATTTTTAGAAAAGTTTTATTTGCTAAGTAATTTTTTAATTATAAATGTAACTGTTTTCGTATTTTAAACAATTAATAAATAAAATTATTTGTACTCTATGTTAGTAATCGATCGCAATAAACTCTGCACTTGAACAGGTAAAAAAAAAATTTAATACAATAATATTTTCGGTATAAATATAGTCTATCCTTGCCACAAATAGTTACATTATAGAATAAAATAAATAAGCAATTCTGGAAAGAAATAATCATCTTCAACCTTATAAATACATCTGTCACGTGGGTAAAACAGTTGTTTATCCCACGTGGTAGGTGTATCACCCATGCTTATCTCCATACTTCCAGATTTTTCGGAAGGGCTCCGGCCACATTCCTTGAACCCGTGGTTGAACCCCATCCTTCAATCTTCCAGTCGATCCTATCATGAATGTTGACCAGAGATAGACTTTGAAGTGCCATCAACAAGCATATTACCTATGAAATTTGCCAATAATTAAAAAAACTTAATTTAATTGATCTAGAAATTGAAACATGTACACGACTAAAATTGTGTTCAGTATACGCATGACTTCATTACCAAATTTCGTAAAAATATATAAACTACAGTAATTAAAAAATTGTAAAAGGAAAAAAATCTCAGAAAAGTTGAATGTCAGCATTTTAAAATAGTTAAGGTAACTTGATCATATTTCATGGCTATCTTCGGTGTCCAATAGTAATTCAAAAATTGTAAAAAAAAAAAATCTCAGAAAAGTTGAATGTCAGCATTATAAAATAGTTAAGGTAACTTGATCATATTTCATGGCTATCTTCGGTGTCCAATGGTGGAACTACAATACATCGGACTTCGCAACGCGGGGCCAGAATTAGAGGGGCCCAAATTCTCTTTGTCTATACTTTCTTTATTCTTTTTTAAAATTAATAACATATCACAATAAAATTTAAATGCACCATGTAAAGAGCGAAACATTCATTGAATCAGAGCAATTTGGCGGTAGGAGCAGTAGACAAAAATATGGAAATAAAAGATGTGATTAGAGATTTTGCAAATTTAAAATCCAGAAGGAAGAAATTTTAATTTTAAATATATTTCTTTTGATAATTTTCAATTGTGTTTTAAACGGGCGGTTCATGCATAAGCACTGCGGAACTGCAGCACCCACAATTTTTCTCGATATATAAATATATTTATTAATTTATTTATATTTGCTTGTAATATTTAATTTTACCATCAACAATCCTATACAATTCTCTTATTTTGCATAAAAAAATAATAAAAATCTATCTCATAGCACTTAAGAGAGGGAAAGACGCTAGCAGCACTGTTTACCACAGTGCAATATTACTACTCGCGCAAGCAGAAGTATGTCATAGTGAGATGCGAACTATTAACTAATGCGCAGTTCCATTGTTGTCTATATGAAGGTTGTGCTAGTAGTAGCGTATTGATAGTGCTTATCGTGTTTACTCCGTCTCTTTAAATATTTGGACATTACAATTAAACACATAACATTTAAAATTATATTAAACTGTATAATTTTATCGATGATAAACAATATTTTTTCATGAAATAAAACAAGAAGAATATAATTTACTTTTAAGTACTATAATTTTGAATTATACTAAACTATATAATTTTATCGGCAATAAACAATATTTTTTCATTTTTAATTTTTACCATAATTTTGCTATTTTATCCAAATACACATACGCTGTATTTATCTTGGTATTTAGAGTGTGTATGCACATTTCAAAAATTGCAGCACCCCAGTGTTATTAACTGTCTACTTGTTTTAAATGATGCAATTTTGTTCTTTTTTTTTCATTTCTAATAAAAATTTGATTTTTTTTTGTGGTAGGGGCTCGGATAATATTTTGCGGGGACCAAAAATTTTAAAATCTGCCACTGTCGGTGTCATAACCTCTCTAGCGAATTTAATTAATAAAAATCAATCAAGGAGTAGGTCTACTTCAAAAATTATTTAGAAGTCTAAAAAGTTTGAATGTTCTCACTTTTTAAACTACAGAAGCTACAGAGCTAATTAAATCAACATTAATGTCGTGAGTTACATATTAAATTTTATAAAAATTCATTAATTAAATTAATACAAACACGTATTAAGAAATTATTTGAGAAGTTTTAATGTTTGGTATTTTTTAAATAGTTGAAAATTTGAAGTTAAAATATGTGCTATCGAAATTAATTTTAATGGCAAAACGTCACTATTTAATTCATAAAAATGCATTAATTAGTTCAAAAGTTAATGAGAGGAGGCATGGGAGACAGCATATTGATTTTCTGAAGCTCGCTTTTCTTTAGGAAATAAGCTAAAGAAAATGAAGTGCGAAAATCGAATATTGATCGAAAGTATGATGATTATCAAAAAGATTCGCCACATGCCATAAGTAATCGATTTCTTATATTTTATAATTGTAATGTTATTAATTATTGGTAGGATTCTAGTTGAACCATAGCACGCGGATCTATACATTAGAGAATTGAAGATTCTCCGCCCACCGACTGATGTATAAAATACGAATCGACAATTCCGTTGTATTATATATTATTTATTAAAGATTCACTCCAAAACTATCTGGGCTATCAAGATATTTTTATTGAATCTATAATAATCAAAAAGTAAGAATATAATTTCAAGATGTTTTATTAGAATCTATCATATAATCAAAAACTAAGAATATAATTTCGAAGTGACGACGCGACGGTCGCTTATCATATATCCGCGTGCTATGGTTCAACTAGAATCTTACCTTAAAAATATAAACCTTGACTTACGACGAAGCCTTTGTCGTAAGTCTGAACTGCCGGAAGTTGAAAATGACCAAAATTTATGGATATCTTAATTCTAATGTTTATTATAATACTATATATTATCTTAATAAACAAAGAAAACTAAAACTACAAGAAACGGACACACAAAAAAATCTTTCCGTATTTCGTTGCGTGTTTCCTACCAATGGATCAGAGACTCAAACCCATTGAATTACATTGACCAATCACAGAATTAGCACATTTTATCACCGTCGTACGAGTGGTCGTAACTCGAGGACTACCTATATATATTTTATTTTGTAAATTGGAAATAAAAAACAATAATAATATTTAATAATTAATCAGTTTAATCTTTAAAATTTATTGGAGAAACGTTGGATTTATTAAATTTGGATCCAGGTCCATGTTCGTTGTTCGTTGAATCTCTTTCATCATCTCCAGGTTCCACCCCTCGAGAAATTTTACGGAGATTTCTGGCCTTGTCTATCGATCTCCATTTTCTATCAGACTGATCTCTCTACGGATGTGTGCAGTTTGTGGTGAGATCTGGAAAGGCCTCACAATTTAATAATCAGCACATGATTGGAAAGGGGTGGTAATATACTTGGTGTTCACTTTGTGCACAATAGGAAAATTAATGTAATTTTTAGAATATGTCAATTTCCTGCTCTCTAGGTGCATTAAAATATGAATCGGCAGCCGCCTACAAAACTCGCATCTAAATAATTGCTGTTTTTTTTATTCCAGATTTTACAAAGAGGAATCCTGGTTCGGTCTGTTGAAAGCCATCATGCAATCTTTTGATGGATCCAATCAAGGCCACCATTGATCCGTAGTAGATTCGGAAATAGCTGCCGTAATATCCCGCGTAAGATTTGGCAAAATATTTGAATTAACCAATCACTAACCAATTATAAAATATGAAAAGATAAATAATAACATACAATAGTGAGAAAAATATAGTTTTAACTGGTTTCTGATGCATTACTAAGTAGATAATTTAAAATGTTTCAAAGATCAACAAATAATTTTATTTCTGTAAATTTATTAAGTTTAAAGGAAACTGTTTATTACAGTAAATAAGTAAGAACAATAATTACAAAAGAAAATTATGTATTCAATGTACTTATTTAAATGAACTAATCAGGTAGCATAAAATATTTAACATAATTTCTATAATAAATGATCAAATAAATGTTATTCAGAAGCTACATTATATATTAGTCCATCATAGAAGTTTATTGCACGTTAACTTCTAATAAACTTTTGAAATGATTGGTTGATTAATTCAATAATGTCGCCGGATCTTATACGGGATAATATGGCGGCCATAAAAGCCTAATCTACTACAGTATCAATAGCATCCTTGATGGGATTTGAAAAAAGATTGAAGGATGGATTTCAACAGCCCGAACCTGGATCCTGAAAAATTTGGAATCCAGAATAAAACATGGTTTCTTAGTTCGAAATTTAGCACGCCGTCACTCGGCCGACTCATATTTTAATGCTATTTTTCTCACCATCTATTCAGGGAACAGACTTAAAAAACGGTTTCATTGGTTATCTAATATCACAAAATTTTATGAAAAATCATTTTTATTTAAATTAGTGCACCTTGGGAGCGGGAAAATGGCATAATGAAAAATTACATTAATTTTTCTATGGTGCGTAATCAAAATGGTGCCCGATATTTATATATACTGATTAATAGAAATTAAACAAACATCAATAGTAAATAATATAAAACTATTCCTATCAAAATGTTACTACACTAGTGAAATGCGTGTATAATGAAAAATTACATTAATTTTTCTATGGTGCGTAATCAAAATGGTACCCGATATTTATATATACTGATTAATAGAAATTAAACAAACAGCAATAGTAAATAATATAAAACTATTCCTATCAAAATGTTACTACACTAGTGAAATGCGTTCAACCTTTCTTGTGGTATAGATTTTTTTAATTTTAAAAACTGAAATATTTTTAATAAATAAATTTGATTTAATATTTATTTTATAATTATTTATTATTTATTTTTAATAATAATTTTTTACATTTAATTCTTCGAGTGTTTTTATAAATTTTAGTTTTAATAAGGATATATTTTTTTTTTATTGAAGGAATAATAATGCAATCCGTTAGATGCCAGATTATGCATCCCTAGTGAATCAAAGATGTTTAAGAGAAAATTGACTGCTTTGGGTTTTCATCGAATTGAAGAATTTGACATAAACTGTAAGTTTATAAACGATGATGACAAAAATTTTAATTGAAAAAGAATTCATAAACATACTATCACGTTTTGATGGATGTACAATTTGGCCTTTGAATATTTTAGTAATTTTTAAATGACAAATATTAGTATAGCTAAATATGAATGAATAATTTTATAAAATAATCATGTCCAAACAGTGCTCATTTTATCTGTGATTTAATATATAAATATACTGATGTAAAGCTGTTAGATATATCAGCTGTTATATCAGAATATTCAAATGAAATAATAAAATGGAATTTATGTTCTATTTTCTGATCATTACAAAATGAATAATATCCTCATTAAATTATGGCTATGTTAAAATAGGATGATTTTTAAAAACTATTCTTAAAAAAATTAAAGTACTGTATTAAAAATAATTTTAAATTATTTTCCAGCTAATACAGATGTACAAAATCTTGTTGTGTGGTTAGAAGATCAAAAGATTAGACATTATAAAATTGAAGAGAGAGAATGTTTACGAAATACTGGAAGCCCTAAATGGAAAGAAAGTTTTTCAAAGGTAAAAATAATAATATTAAAGGACTACAAGTTTTTTATTTATTTTTATAATTTTTATAAATTATTCTATTCAAATACATCAAATATAGTCATTACAAAAAAATTATAGCTTCTAGAATATCTGGAATATTATGAATTTATTAGGATTTGAAAGCATATTCTAAGCAGATAAAATTTTCATTGGTATTAGCAGTAAAAAGAGATTAGTTTCTTAATTCTTCAAGAAAGATTGTTGAAGATTTAAACATTCATTTTTCCTATATCTAATAAGAAGTATGAATCATCAATTCAATTACTGTAAAAAATTATATAAAATATTATATATTTTGAATATAGGTCTTGTTTGACAGCATAATCTTTGAAATTTTTATTTGTTCATTGTGATTTTTGTTGTATAGTAAATTCATGATATCATAGTTTCTGAAATCATATAGCTTTCAGCTCCTTATCATCAGTAAATAGAACAGAAATAAAAAAATCAATATAGTACAAAAAGAATACTTATTAATTGTATAAACTTGGAATTGATTAATAATTTTATTAATAACTATCTGGAGTATTAATCAAATTCAATAATATTAGAAATTTAACCAAATAATATATATTTATTTTATTTTTAATTTCAATTTATTCCAAATTATTGTCACTATGAGTTATTGACTATATTTTCTGATTATTGGCACACAAAACTATTGAACTAAATAATAAATGATATAAATTTAATAAAGTAGCATATTGGAAATTAATTTCCTTAAATAACATATTTCTGTCGAAAAGAATTTAATTATTTCAAAAATCACAATATTTGACAATATATTAAAATAAATCTCATCAATAGTTGAATACTTTGCTTAGCATTAATATGTTAAGTTTATTGTTTGAGCTGTTTTAGTAAATGTTGTGATATTTATATTATTTTTCAGTTATTTGCTTGAAAATTTTGGTTTATCTTGTATGCTCTTTTGTCTTATGGTTTAAAAAAACTTAAGAACTATTTGCTTTATTTCTTTCAGTATCATTGGATTTGTAATATGAATAATATGAAAAACTTAATTTTTGCAAATTTAGCCTAACAAAACAATTTAATTTTGTATAAACATTATCTTTATTTTCATTGATTTTCTTTTTTATTTAAAATTTTTTTTTCTTATTTGAATTTATATTGAATTGCAACATCTGCCATATTTCATAAACAATAATCTTTTGTTTTCATATTATCTATTCTGTTTTCTTTAATATTTGATAAATTAAATAAAATTTCAAATTTATACGAAACACTATTCATTTTCTTTATGATTAAAAAATCATCAGACTTTTCAGATATAATGAAATACTGTACAAGCATATTCCAATATAAGAGTTTGTTTAGATAATCTCTCATGTAATATTGATAGTCTCTTTTATCAAATAATTTTTATGTACCACATTTTAAAAATGTTTATTATATATTTTTTATAAAGCAAATGTTTATTCATTCTAAATAGCAAATTATGTGATATATAAGATGTAGTAAAAAGTAATCCATTATTTTTGCATGAAATTGAAGGTTTTATTTAATCGTTTAAGAAAATGATTAAACTTAACTTGTCTAATTCCATCGATATATATACATGGATAGACTGCTCAATACTTGTTGGGGTGAAGCCATTGCAATGGTGGGGTTACGTGGTATAATAGTGCATATTGAGGTACTACACCCTTTTTATTTATTATTTGGATCTGGTCATCATATTTACTAACATAAATGGGATACATCTGGCCAAGGCCGCCGAGAGAAATTTTCGGGCCCGTGACAAGTCTGTGGTCCGGGCCCCACTTAAAAAAGTGCATCACTTTGATTTAATAAAAAAAGCCATATAAACATTAAGCATTTATTTTAAGGCAAACAACATATAAAATGTTAAGCATTTATTTAAAAAAGGCAAACAATAAATTCAAATTACATACATTGCATACTATGTTATATATAAAAAAGTTTATTTTGGTACGACTGCTTTGAGTGCTCTGTCGGCAGCCTACGAATTAACGGACACGTTATATAATTACCACTTCAGGCCCGACGATCGGGCCCTTTTCGATGCCGGGCCCGTGATAAAAGTCACGGATGTCACCCCCTCTCGGCGGCCCTGCATCTGGCCATCAAAACAAAGTCAATTTTCTATATCGTTGATTTTACGACGTTGCTACATCGGTTTATCCCACCAGCGGGACAGTTTCATTCGTGTCTAGTTTAGAACAGGCCACATATATATATACATATAGATGATACATATTCATTACTAACCACAAATAAGTGATACACCGTTGGTGATACATGAAGTCAGAATTTTCCCGTCTTAGTGTATTTTGCTAGAACTGTCATTTTTAATTATTGTTTCGTAACAATAATTAAACCATTGATAAGATTCCAATCATATATTATATATTTCAAGTATTAATATCAATACAAATTACGTGGTTGTTCAGTTATTCTAATTTTAAATTCCAATTAAATTTTGAACTATGACTTTTTAGTTGCTCAAAATGAAAATACTGTCAAATGGCAAGGAAAATAACACTTATACGCAGTTAATAAAAAAGTTAATCTCGAGGGAAAAAATACTTAATTACAAAGATTTATAAATTTTGCCGGATTTCCAAAGAAATTTTTCCGGAAAACCTCGGGACTCTTTCGGTTGACCCCAACATGGGTATTGGCTAGTCTGTGATTGTCTTTACATGTGGCTGCCACCAGGTATAGCATATCCATAGTATGATATGGCAGCTCAACTAACACAACCAGGCCGATAAGAGGAGGGAGATGATGGGGTAAAATTCCCTGAGCCTGGGATTCACAGAGGCCCTGACATCATCCCACAATTTGTATTGGGCCCGGCGACTTCTCTCGCCGCCCCTGAACACAACCAATCAATTGAATATATGTTTAGGATCTAAAAATATATATGCGTAGTTAAGCATTCGTTTATCATCTTGGAGAATCTTGTTCAATTCCGTTGCCACAACTCTTTTTTTTCCAGGGAGAATGCTGGCCCTGAATAGGAAGGTTGAATACTGTGGTTGAACCACAGTATTCACCCTTCCTATTGACCTTCCTATTGACTCCGCTGTAGGTGTTGGCCAACCTGTGTGTCTAAAATGGTCGGTTCCACTTTTAAGGATAACACTTGAGCAACATGGCGGCTTAACTTAACTAATCTAACCTAATATATGTATATATATTTAGGTTATATATATAAATATAATTTTAAATACAGTATAAATTTTACAGATCACATTACTCATTAGTTAAAAATATTGTAGAACAAATTAGATTGATTTTTTCACCTCTATAAACTTTATTTTGCATAAAAGGTAGTATTCTTCAGTTTTAATTAGTGCAAGAAATATTTTTAGTGTATTTAGAAACATTCTTTTTATCATGTTAAAATAAAGTAAAAATTTATTGCGGAATTAAAATACTTTGAATTTACTTGAGATTTCACTCTACGTTTTTTACCTTTTACGATAAAAATTATTTTTTTCAACAGATGAAGCCATTTTCCTTCCTATTTTTTGTCAACAGATGGCGCCACATTCCATTCAGAATACTAGAATACTATGTGGCGGGGCTAAACAAGCCCTTCCACAGGCTGCCCACTCCTGCAGAGGGGTCAGCTGGATTGTGGAGATGGGGATTGACGGGCCGGGCCTGGACCCCATGATAAATATTTTCAAGGATGGGACCCGGGATTCGAACCGGGTCTTCCAGAGTGGAAAGACGAAGCGTTTACACGTGGCCAATCCGGCCGACCTTTCAATCCTATTAGAACATTATCTGACGAGGCAAAACAAGCCCATCCACAGCTTGCTCATCCCTGCGGACTGACCAGCCGAATTGTGGAGGACGAGGATCGTCAGGCCGATCCCATGTTAAACATTTTTAAGGGTGGGAACCGAGACTCGATTCCTGCCTCCATAATTGGAAAGCAGAAGCGTTTCTACGTGGTCAACACGTCCGACAATAAAAGTTATTTAAACGCAATTAAAATTTACAACTGTACACTAATTATGTCTGTACTATTATCTATTAATTAATCACATTTCATTTCAGCCCAGCGTCATCCTGGAAAACTGAAGGTGTGAGATCCGGAATCGAACCTGGTTCATCCAAGTTATACGATAATGCTTTAAAACATGGCCATCTGGCGAGTTTTTTAGGTCTAGTACTATTGTGCACTTAATAAATAATAGTATAAATATGCTTCTTGGTTTTTATATGTATTAACAAATAAAATGGGGCTATGATTCGCTTTACAACAGTGGTCTGGAATGTAACTATCCGATAACAAGGTATATCTGTATATGCAAATATCAATACACTCAAAAGTCTACATACATTTTTAGAAAGTGTTTCATTCTTGAAATTAATTGTTCCAACTAAATATATTCATCTGTATATATATTAAACATCGGTCAACCATTCACAAAACTGTCAAATAAGATTTTTAGAAGTAGATTTTTAGTAAAAATGTCAGCTTTCTAACGCCATCTAGTGTAAACCGATCGGACTTTTAGATCGCGAGATACAATTTATTAAAGCCATCTATTGGAAAAATAATGGATTTCTTTTTATTAGACCTGATATTTTATCATATTTGAATTTATTACAGTAAAAACTTCTGTGTGTGCATGTGTGACCCATAAAATAGAGATAACTGAAAATTTCATATCATGTTCAGGTTGGCTATAAATGTTGCAGTGCCAAATGTGATGAAAACTGGACAATAAGAGGGAAAATTTTGAGCTATAATGAAAATGCTTAAGTGGAGCTGTTTCACTCTAAGACAAAGTGCCTGACCTTGGAAACATGTTAGTTTGAATTATAGCATTCATGTAAAGTACTGCAGTAGCCAAGTTCAGCATGTAATGGACAAGTTATTTTGTCTGGATTAATTAGTGTTTTCAATATATTTGCTTTAATTGTAAGCCAAGACAAGCCTTTACAGCAGGAAAAAAACCTTCACTAACAAAGAGCAAAACATTTTCGGTCCACCACAAAACCTGCCTCAGCACACAAATGATGAATGGAATTCGAACAGCCAACGCCAGATCATATTCAAACCAAAAGTCCAAAACGCATTCAAAATTACAATCAAAACTTAAAATCAAAATCAAAACTATATCACACAACAACAACGCACAAATCCACATAAAGACCAAGCTCTTCCACCACATACCCACCTTGATATCATTAAATAAATCACCACTAACATAAATTGGTCTCAAACACTACAAATTACAATGCGCTGCTCATCCCCAAGAACAGAGGAGGCCCTTACAATTGACAGTTTTATGTTAGTGGTAATTTATTTAATGATATCATGATGGGTATGTGGTGGAAGGGCTTAGTCTTTATGTGGATTTGTGCATTGTTGTTGTGTGGTATAGTTTTGTTTTTGATTTTATAATTTTGATTGTAATTTTGAATATGTTCTGGCCTTCGCTGTTAGAGTTCCATTCATCATTTGTGTGCTGAGGCTGGTCTTGTGGTGGATCGAAAACGTTTTGCTCTTTGTTAGTGAAGGTTTTTTCCTGCTATAGAGGCTTGTCTTGGCTTAGAATTGATTAGAAAAGCAGGCTTAAGTGCATTTTATTTATATTTGCTTTAATGGGCATGTTCATATTAACATACTGGTGATGAACACTGTTGCAGATTTGTTCATTAGAATTGCATAGTCAGTTTTTGATTTGAATAAAAATCAGCCTACTGGTATTTTTCTTTTGATTTTAGTCATGAGTTTAAATTTTATTTAACATTGGAGATTTTATAAATGAAGTAGAAAGTTATTTTAGTTAAATGGAAGTATCAAAAGTGATGAAACAAATTGGAAAGAATTTATTATAATTTTCTTCCTCTTATTTATAAATATCAATAACAATAGTTCCTCATCACTTAAATCCATTTCTACTTCTGATAGGTTAATAAGCAATTGGTAATATATAGTGTCCAACATCATGAACCCACAAATGATTTCTGCCAATACCAGTGATCATCAGTGGTATTCCAGTGTGAAACAGCTCATAATTATGGGCTATTTATTAATAATTTTATAGTTAATCTAAGAAATTAGATTCTTTTTTATTAAATTATATCTTAAATTTTTCAAATAAATTTTTTTGTTGTTAAATTCCGATATAAATATGAAAGATTTAATATTGATAATTTCAAATGAACCAAGAATTTGGGATGGGACAAAAATTTTTCATAATATATTAAGTAATATATTGTTTTACTTAATATATTATGAAAAATTTATATTATTGTTGTATAATATATTATTGTTTTTATATGTTAAATTCAAAAAAATGTTACCAATAGAATGATCTGTTTTGATTAGATCATTAATTTGGGATAGATCAAAAGTTTTTTCATAAAACATTGGGTTCATCATTGTTATAAATCATTAAGACGACATCATATTAAAGAATTTTTTTATTCTGATTTCAAAATATTACTAATTTTCTGTTCATTTAAAATTCATTTTCTGTTAATTTAAAATCTAAAATAAATTTTTCTGTTTTACATCACTTCCTAATTGTTTATTACAAAAGATGTAATTATTTTGAAACTCACCATGAGTCCAATAGATGAAGAATGAGAATTGACAAGCTGGAATTAGTTACATTCTTTAAATTATTTTTGTAGATTTTTTTGGTTTTGAATTTGCATAAGAGATGTGTAGTGGTAGCATAATTAGAAGCAAATTATCAGATTGCAGTGATATCAACTGAAATGATGGATGGCTATCAACAGGTTAATCCAAAAATCTTTGAAGAAATTTAGAGATAAAGAATCTAGAATAAATCCAAATAGTTCAATTGAAAAATAGATTTATACATGTCAACTAATTAAATCAAAATGATAATTCTTTATCTTAGAGAGTTCTCAAGGTTTTAACTTTTTCCTTAATATTAATGCAACAATGGCATTATTTCAGATTTATTTTAATACTTATTCTAAATATTTTTAATCTTTATTTCCTTTAAAAATATGGAATTTAAAAATACATAGAATTGAATTTTTATAAAATAAAATACATTAAGATTTTAATTTTAATGAGAGAGTTTTTACTGCATATAGTGAATATCTTTTCAATATTTGATTTTATTTCTGAGTGTTGAATTTCTTGGAATAATTAAAAATAATTAGGAAAATAAATTATTGTTTTTCTAAAATATAACTGAGTAAACTGAAAATAAAGTGAATAATTGAATAGAAATTAATATGCAACCAAATTTTTGTCAAATTTAAAAACCATAATCATTCACTTGTAATTGATTATTATTGATCTTGATTATAAACTATAATTAGTTTTGTTATTGCTTTGCTTTTGAGAGATAATTATTGTTTCAGAATGAAAAGGGAGTAAAATAAGAAATCAATGAAAGATAAATATAAAAATAGTTTTTTGTTAGATAAATTACATAGGAATCTGAAAACTAGTTATATACTAATGAAAATTAGTTAAATATTTTTTGATTAGTAAGAAATAGTTATTAAGTGAATTCTAATATAACTGCAACAACATAAATTTTATTATCAAAATTTATTAAAAAAATTAACTTTTATTCAGTTATTTACATTCAAGTTGAAACATTAATTTTATAAATAAAAATATATCTTTTTTTGCTTTTTTGAAATCAAATCTTAGTTAATTTAAATAAAGGAAGCTTTATTTTTGAAATTAATATCAACTGAAAAATTTTTATTACTTTGAATATCTCTTAACTCTTCTTCTTTTTATTTAAAATAGTTTTAAAATTTTTTAAATGAAGTAAAGTCCCTGTAGTTTAAACTGAAGGGGCCCATGATCACTTCAAATATCCAAAAACTTGAATTATACAGATAATACCCAAAAAAGACAATTTTTAATTTAATTTTCCTGAATTGAACTGGATCTTTGGTATAGATAAAAGTGACAACTAGGTCCTTAATTAAATACAAGATCCAAACTGGCTTATAGGACCTTAAATAAATTTACTCTGTGCATCTGATGAGGGGCAGTCCAGCCCGAAAGTGCTCCTGCACTTTAAATTTATTTAAGGTCCTATAAGCTAGTTTGGATCTTTGGTATAGCACCCAAACACTTTAAGTTAAACTATGGCAGCATATGTAATGATCAATTTGAAAAATTATCAGATAAGGCAATACTAGCATTCCTAGACAGGCTATCTACATAGCCATGAGCCCTCATGGCAAACCTGAGCAGACAGACTTGGCTCAAGTTCATCAATATACATATATGGATAGCTCACTCAATACTAGCCTATTGGTAAAAGTTTAGCTTACTGAAGTGGTGGGGTTACATGGTATAATACTGCATATTAGCATATTACACTTTTTTTATTAGTTATTTGGGTCTGGTCATCATAATTACTAACATATATGGGGATAGGTCTGACCACCAAAACAAAGTCAGTTTGCTATATTGTCAATTTTATGATGATGTTACATTAGTTTATTCCACCAGTGGGACGGCTTCACTTATTGCAATTAAGTAAGCTATCTATGTATGTATATCAATGCTCAAGTCAGATAATATACTCTAATTGAAGCTAACTAGGTTTAAATTTAAAAATTAATTAATTATTAACTCAACAGATAGCACAGTAGCCTTGATTTGAAAACTAATCATTAAAAATTGCAGTTTAATTCAAAATTATTACACTAAGGGTTAATTTGGCTTGGAATATTTGGTTTAATGTTATTCCCCTAGTTATCTTCAATTAGAATATATCAAACTTTGATCAAGATAAGTTTTTCTTCATATTAACTAAAAATTATAATTTAATTATTAAATCATAGTGGATGCCACTCTTAATTTAAATTATAATAATTAAATTGATTATTAATTCAGAGATATTGCTAACTTTAGTATAAAATTAATTATTAAAATTCTGTTTCATCCAAGGGTTGAATTTGGCAATTATTAGATTTGATTAGATTACTAATATCCAATGCTAATATTTATCTGGTATGCACTCTTACAGCTATTCCAGTTGTTAAAATATTTAAACATTTCCATATCTGTTGCTAAATATATATTATCAATATAAGCAGAAAAGTTAATTAGTTAATATAAATTCTGTTATTAACTCATAATACAGCATTTGCAGTTAAGCTGTATTGTAACCATTTTTGTATAGTTTGTTGGCAGAAGGACTGTTTATTATTTAGAGGAATTACCAGGTTATCATTAACCTAGCTACTGCTTATAAATAGCTTAATTTTGAATTTCAATGTTAATCCATTTTTATTCTAGTTAAAGTAGCAAGTATGACTTCTGGTTATTATAAATTAATTTTTGTGCAGTAGTTTAATATTTACAAATTCAAAATTCAAATTCATAGGGGAATGAATATATATAACCATACAGGTTAAATATTTTGAATATAAGTCCTGCTAATATTCTTTGTAATATAATTGATTGTGTAACTTATATAAATGTAACAAACAAGCTAAAATGCCTTCTATTGTTTCTTACATTTTATTGTCTCCTCTTCTATAACATTAATTGAAATTTTAATAAATTATATTAACTTGGCTAGTCATTAATTATTTATTAGTTTAAAAATTATCATTTATATTGTAATTATCCAATTCAATTATTAATATAATAAAATTATCCTCCATTAAATTTTTCTGGATCAACTATTATTTAAGTACAATGTAATTATATGATTTGAGTTTTGGTAGATTATAATTATTTTTTCCAATAATATAATAATAGGTAATTCTATTTTATGATTAAAAAAATATAATTTTTTTCAGTATTTAAATGATATTGGATGTCCATTTAATCATGATGATAAAAATTCTGTTATTGATTGGCTGCTTGGATTAGCTGTTCGCTTAGATTATGGTGATAACAGTAAGTCAATATAATTTTATTAACTTATTAAATTTATTTTATAAATCATATATTAAATATGGTTAAAGAATATAAGGAAGAAATATACATACTCTTCGAGTTATGAACATAATTTATATATAAGTTTTTTGTTTGTTCATAACTTGGATACTGCTGTTGTTTGGACACTGAAAGTAGTGAAATAACTTTATACACTGTGTCTTGTAATATATCTCACAATTGAACCAATTAGAAGTTTCTTATTTCACAGATTTGAACTAAAAGGTCTAATTATAAAGTAAGGATTTTTTTTGGTATACTGTAATCACTAACATGTTCTCTGTGTAATTTTATATTATACTTGTTGCTCAGATATTCTACTATCATATTGTTTATAATTATTGAGGAGTTTTTGAAATTTCACAAAATTTGAAATGAAGTTTCATGCGTGTAAGGATGAATGATCATAAATCAGATGTTCATATCTTGAGGAGCATGTGCATTTGAATTTATAATAAAAATTGAAATAGTTAGTTTGATGAAGGAATTAATTTGTAAAAATTGCAAGATCATAAAAATAGAAAAATAGATCCTAAAAACTTAATTAAAAGTATAACATTTTATTTATGAAATACTCTTAATAAATTATTATTATTAACTTTTTAAAACTCATTATTAGGAGAAAAATATAAAGATGCAACATCAGAAAACATTAAAAATAAAACAAATGCTCCTGTAGTAGTACAAAAGAATCCTTTGGATAATCTTGATTGTAAGTTAATATAAAATTTAATTGAAAATATTACTTTTATTATTTTAATGTGTATATATTTTACATAATGTTACTTAACTGCATATAAGATTATTTAATAATTTTTTTAGTTGACAGTCCAGATTTTAAAGCTGGAGTAGCATCATTGGCATCACTGTTGAATATTACTCAACATCCAAATCATTTGGTTACATTAAAAGTAAGTTTCTAGATTTTTTTATATCCTCTTTTTTCATTTTCTTAATAATTTTAACTATA